>SKCR01040758.1:0-134077 GCA_019454045.1 Zanthoxylum bungeanum
TTAAGACAATGAAGGGTAATGCGGCATAATGTAGTGATATTTTCTTAATCATTAAACTAGAAAATTTAACCGTGTTCATTAGCTTGTCCTTTTGTAACTTAGGTTGTCATCCTTCTAATTTCAATTCTTACGGAAATTAATCAACTTGATTATCGTTCAAGAGTTTAATTTTAGATTTTGAATTAGATTTAGGGAATGTAACAACAGATAATCCTTAGTTGAATAATTTCATTTTAGTATGCTTTCAATTCTAGGAGTTACTAGAAAATGAATCTCATCAAATTCTTATCCTATTGTAGATCGTCAACCCGACCAGTCACCTGTTGCCTAATGAACTTTCGGCTTTCAAGCACACTGTGAGTAGATACCTTGTTTTGTGATTTTCATGCTTATGTTTCAAAAAGATTTATGATTTGGAATTCTTGATTTGAACAAAAAAAAATATATTTGATATTGGGCATGCATGATATTGATATGTTTTGTCTCTGCACTTGAATCATGTTTTATGATTTTTCTTTATGTTTCACAGAGGTGCTTATTTAGGGTCTCACCCATCAGAAATGGATCGAACCACTATCTTTGTCGATAAGGGTTTTTTTGTTCATCGTTCGGCTTTGTGCACGACTTGGGCGTTGGTTATGACATTTAAGGAAAAAGTTATGTAATTTGATTTCGAGAGTTATTTTGATAAAGCTCTTACACATGTTAAGTTTATTTTGTCTAATATCTGCTCACTGAGTCTTTCCAACACTCCCACCCATCACTTTTCTTAGTGTTTTGCAGGACTTCATCACTTTTGTTGAAGCCACACCCCTTTAGCTAAGATAGCGCATTGGATGTTGGATATTTATATTGCAAGTCACCCATGAGACTTTTGTATTAGGCTTTCTTGTTATGTATATTTTGTGGTGAATTGTGTACTTGTGTATTTACATTTAGATAGTTGTTTGCAAAGTACTTGGTTATGTTTAGTAATTGATTGTGTATGTGAACACAGAGCCTTATTGTGTCTTTACATCTTATGAGTTTGACACATTGATATCATGCATTTATTTGTCTTGTAATAAGTCATAGTTTTGGATAGGCTTAGGGAGGTTGGTTGGTCTGGCATCCTACCGGTAACATCTTGAATTTCCGGGTTATTATACCAAGCTTGTACAACTATTACGCTTGAGGCCTTATTGTCCATGTTTTATTTAAAACTAGCTCATGACCTGCATATTTTATGAGTTTAACATATATTTTAGGTATTGATCTTGTAAATGCTCCAGATCTTATCGATTTTATAGTTTAAATGAGACAATTGATTTACTTACACATAATATTTATATCTCATTCATTTGTCTCTCAGTTCTCAATAATATTTCTAATTCACTGTGTAAGAGTTAATAGTCAGAGACTGCATCTTGAAGTACAGTAAATAATAAAAAATTCATGAAATTAAAAACTTATAGAAATAATTCAAAATAAAATAACAAATAACAATAGACCGAAAATTAAAAAATTGGTTAGGTTTTATGGGTGGTTAGTATTTAGGTTTCTTATTTTAATAGTAGATTATATTTTTATATTATAATATATTTTTATATTTTTATAATTTACTATATTGTAATTTTATAATTTAATAATAAAACATTAATTGTAGAGATTATGTATCCCATTTTTTTTTTTATCGAAGACTATAATATATCTTCTTATTATAATAGCTAATAAAAAATTAATTGTATAAATTAAGTGTCATGTGACAGATGAGAAAGCTTCAAAATATTTAACTTATATATATATATATATATATATTATATATATATATATATATATAGTCTGATTATCTGTGATATTATTCAAAAATTAATCGGATGGTATAATACATTTCTTGTTATAATAGAGTTCTTATTTTAATAGATTTATTAATTTAATTTTATAATTTAATAGTGTTTTTAATTGTAATATGATAGTATAATTTGTTTTCTAATTATAAAAATATTTTTATAAAATTATAATATGTATTTTTATTGTAATATGTATTTTATTTAATAAAAAATTAATTGTAAAGATATTTTAATTTTATAATTTAATAATAAAAATTTAATTATAGAGGTTAATTATAGAGATTAAGTGCCACATATGTTTTTTTTTTTTTTAAAATGAGAGATTATAATATGTTTTCTTATTATAAAAGGTTTCTTTATTTTATTTTATAATTTAATAGTAATAAATTAAAATATTAATTAATTAAATAAATAAATTAATAATTTTTTACTTTAATAGTAAACTAGTATAGGACCCGCACTTTATGCGGGTTGAGCACATCTTTGACTATAATTTCATATCGTAACAAAAATCCTAATAAGATTTTAGGTATTGATCTTATAAATGATCCAAATCTAGTTGGTTTTATAGTCTAAATCAAACAATTAATTACTTATACTTAATATTTATGTCTCATTTATTTATCTATCAATTCTCAAACAATGTTTTTAATTCACATTAGAGTTTCTTCTCATATTATCCTAGTATTTGAAAATATATTCATTGTTATAAATAACTTTAAAAAGATTTAATTTTCTTTCGGATAAATTCCAATTAAATTTAATTGAATTTATTCATTTTAAGCTTAAATTTTCTTATTGAACTTGAAATCTTGACCGTCACTATGCAAATGTTAATAATTAGAATCTCCATCATAGAGCATAACAAACAAAAAAAAATTCATTAATTTTTTTAAGAAATAATTCAAAGTAAAATATCAAATAATAATAGACCTAAAAACTAAAAAATTAGCTAGTTTTTGTGGACAACTGTTATTTATGTCTCTTATTTTAGTAAGAGAATATGTTTTAATATTGTAATAAGTTTTTCATTTTAATTTTTTTAAGTTACTAATAAAAAATTAATTGTAGATATTATGAGTCACGCATGTTGTAACACCCCACCAGAGGTAGGAGGTTACCGGTAGAAGATAAGAGTAACCCATCTCTCTGAGCCTCAATTCTAACGGTAATTGGGCATAACACACTAAAATTTTAACAACCTGAAATAATCTTTACACACAGAAGGGCCTCTGGCCCTACCAAAACATATCAAATGCCAACCTCATACAAACTTTTATATACAAATGCATTTCCCATGGCACTAGAGAGGGGGGTGACTGCAACTTAGGGATCTCCCTTCATGAGCTTAAGTATCCAAAATTTGATGGCTGACTTATCTAGTTGCCAACCTGTAAAACTAGCCAAATGATGTGGTGTGAGTTATAAAACTCAGTAAGTAACCACATACATCAAGAAAACATAAATAATTTTCAGGTTTAGTATAGATAAACTCTCACACACACACACACACACATATATATATATATATATATGTACAAATTGTTTTGTTAGAAAACCTTTAAACTTCAAACTATTCTTTACCCACCTTAAACATAATGTCTTTCAAAATTCGTGTTTAGTCTGATTCCATAATCTGGGTTCATAAATCTTTTTTTTTTTTTTTTTTTTTTTACAAATTCAAAACTTAAACAAAACTATAATTTCTCAAATCATTTGAAATATCATTAAATCGGAACATTTTTAGATTTTCTTTATAAAAAAAAATTCAAACATTAAACCCTTTATACGAAATACCTTTTGAACGTTTGACATCCAAGTGATAAGTACATATTCAGAAACATATCTGATACAAATCAGTGTCTTTATACTCGAACTACTTCGAAACGCTTAAATTCCTAATTACATACATATATATACATATATGCACATACACATTCGTAAACATATCTTACACATACTTTTAGATATTCTTCCTATCAAACACTCTTATGTAAGCAGATCACTCACACATATCCACATGAATATCACAAAGTCAGACTTATCCACACAATCCAGAACATATCACACCCAAACAATCTCTATACAATCAAATGGCACTCAATACCAAAAAACGAAATATAATATGGATCCTTTACAGACACCATATATCTTATCAGAGATGGAAATCACAACACAATATTCGTACAGTCCATTTCATCCATAATCAGAAATGAAAACCTAAAAGCACATACCATAAACCATTCTCACTCATTGATAGACAAGAAAAGCAGGATGCAAACTTCTTATAGACAAACATGTTCTTTAACTGTATCATAAATCATATTACGGACTCCATATGTTCGTTTCAAACATCATCAGAAATCAAAACACAATAATCATCTTTTGAAAACCCATTGTATTCAAAAACGGATCTTTCTAAAAATCAGAAGCTTTCAAAATCCAGAATCATCAAAACTATTATGGCGTCTATTACCCGAGTTACGTGCATGAATCGGGCAATGTCCGAATATGATCATGTCGACAGAAGGTAACATGTCAGACATTTTCTAATGGTCAAGACCCCAGAACAAGCGCCACGGATGGTTAAAATCCATAATAAAATCATGATACAAGCACCGTGACGGAAAATAAATCATGTAACTAATATCCGAAATATATAAGTCGAGTTATCTAAATTCTTTTCTCAGAATCTTTTAGAAAAATCATAAACTAAAGATGTTGACAAAACATAATTTGAAAGTATTAGAAAAACAGGTAAATCAGAAATATCATGAAGTCAAAATATCAAAGTATGGAAAATCTGATACTGACGGGATATTATCTGAAACATGCCTATATCGACTGAGGGTAACATAATGGCCATAGATGGGAAGAGCCCCATAATACTCAGAATACACATTGTAACAGAATCTTTTCTTTTCAAAAGTGGAGTTAAAAACCTTTTCATTTATCAGCAAAAATTTTATAACGAACATACGAATCACTCATTCAAAAATACAGACAAATCAAGAGTGTCCATACATATATCAGACTCATCACATAACATATATCACACACTCTTCATCCAATACCAAAAGCTCATGAACTGGAAACATAAATCTCAATCATAAAGTGATATACATAAACCAAAACATCACATTAAGGAGCACAATCATACTGACATGTGTATTGGTATATACATACAAACTTGTACATGATCCATTACTTATTTTAGAATAGGTTTGGGATGAAAGCCGTCAGAACAGAATCCTAATCAGTATTTCTAAATCAAACTCATAAACAAGTTTCATGGATTGAAAACTTACAAGGTCAGACACATTACATAGCACATTTCTGACATATCATATTTTAACAGATGACTCACACTTCAAAAGACACTATTGTTATTTTACACATTGATAACATAACTTTAACTTACTATCTATGCCTACACACTCATGACATAAGAGTTTTATATATAAATTTACCAAACCACCCAAACCCGTGGCTATAACCATGCAAAGTTCGTGGTGGTTTGGATCTAACCTTGTAATGACCCGGGTTATTTTAGCAAGATCGTGTAAATCTTATTTTCCGCTTATGGGGTCACATCGAACGCGAGGGTAATTGTTATTATAATAGATTTTTTTTTCAATGAGATGAGTTGTAGAATAATATGGAATTAACTAGAAAGGGAAAATTGAAATTTAATAAATTGAATAAATTAAACCATAGAAATTTCTACACATAAGTGTAATTAATTCTATAAAATTCTATACATATATATAAATTAACCACACATTTAATATATAGATATATTATTTATTACACCTAGATATTTAGAACACACACTTGAATTAAAATACACACACGTGTTACCCTTAAAAACACACACACACATAGTTAATTAAAAAAAAAACACACACACACACGGTTTTAATGAACAACACACACACCGACTATGAAATGAGAGAAATCATAGAGGAGGGAATAAAATACGGGTGGGCGCGGTTCGGTTTTTGCTAAAAACTGAACCAAACCATATTTTACGGTTCAAATTTTTACCTCTCAAACCAAACCATTAAATAACAGTTTGGTTCGGATTGAAAATTTTTTAAACCAGCGGTTTACGGATTGGTTCGGTTCGGTTTAGGGATTATTATATTTAAAATAAATTTTCATCAACTTTAAGTGAAGATAAAAAAAAAAAAAATTAGTCTATCCAACAAATAGTATGAAGTGCTAGGATGTAAGCTGTGACTACAGGGAACACATGCACTTCATTAAGGATTGAAAAATAAGGCACAATTACTTTTATTTTTAAAAATTACCTTAAATAATGATGCCACTATCATTCTAATTAAGAGACAAATACAACATCTTACTTTCAAGAATAATGATGCTATCATAAAATAAAAAAATTTAAGAATACAAGTATTAACAAATAAATATATTAACAAAAAATTTAAGATTAAAAGTATTAACTTACTAATAAAAAGAAAGAATAAAATTAAAAGAAAAATACAAATTTTTTTATAAAAATATATAATTTTTTTTAATTATAACGGTTCGGTTCGGTTTAACAGGTGCGGTCGGATTAGCTCCTGAATCGAACCGTAAACCGTTTGGGGTGGGCAAATCCGAACCACAAACCGAACCGTTAGAAAAAAAAAATCATAAATTCGGTCCGGTTTGGTTCGGTTTGCGGTTTGGTTCGGTTCGGTCGGTTTTTTTGCCCACCCCTAGAATAGAGAGTGAGATCAGAGAAAATGGTGAAAAGAAGAAAAGAAAGAAGAAACAGAGAGGAAGAGAAGGACAAGAAGTAGAGGAAGAAGAAGAGACCGAGAAGATACTGAGAGAGAAGGAGAAAGATGAGCTATTCTGGCCATCTTCGGCCGTGTCTCACCACCGGCAAGTCTCCAGCGTGGTGAAGGGAAGAAGTAGCGAGCAGGGCAGTCGGTAAGTATCATATGTCTCTAGTTACCCTGAATTTGATTGATTCTGTTATTTGATTAATTTTGTTATTTAGGTTTTAAGATAAATCTTGAAAATTGAGGTTTGATTAAAATGACACAATGAAGCTTAATAGAGTGTTTAATCATGTATTTAGTGACCTTTTAGCATGGATTAAGCTTAAGTTTCTTGGAAATTTTAAGTTTGGCAAATGGATTATTTTCTTGGCCATGGCCGAATGGTAGGGAAAATTTATTTTACACTTTTGTTTGAGAATAGAGAATGTGAAAGTGATTGGGGGATTTCTAAGAGTTTAGTGAATGATATGAAGTTTATAAACTATTTATTGACTCTTGTTGTTTTGGACAAACTTGTTCTAACACAAGCCAACAGAAAAAAAAAAAAGAATATTTGCAGTTTAGAAACACTCTTCTCTGACTCTCTCAATCCCCAAACTCCGGGGTGTGTGCTCTTAGAATCTGATTAAGAGAATCAAACAAGGTACCTTTAAAGATTCTTTTTTTATCCCCTTCCTTGATTAATTGAATTATAGGATGTGAATAAAACAAAAAAGTCAGTTTTATTTTTTTCCCTGAAAAGAATAAAAAGTGTTATGTGATGACATGGAAGATTTTTCAAAAGCGTTTTGTGGGTGGAGCTGGGAGGAGAACAAGCTCTTTGAGCTTGCTTAAGCAGTTGTTGATGAACAAGACCCACATCGCTGGGAAGTTGTTGCAGCCATGATTGGTGGCACCAAGAGTGCTGAGGATGTTCATTAACATTATGTCATTCTTGTAGAGGATTTGCAATTCATTGAGTCTGGTAAATTGGACCATAAACTTGGAGAATTTCAGCCTTGTCTTCAAGTTGAATGTACTCAATCTGTTTGCTGGACAGATGAAGATCACAACTTACTGCTTCAGTTGGATATAACCTGATCTTTCTAAGGCTACTGGCAATTTGTTGAAGAATATTGATTTTAATCAACGCTCAGGCCCAATAATGCAAGCATGAAAAATGCTTAAGGGTTTTGGTTTACAGTATTAGTTCAAGATCTCTATAAGATCTATGGTCTGTTAAGGAAATTTGTTTATACTTATTAATAGAAATTGGAAGTGGCCATGTAAAAAAATTAATTACTAGTTGTGATACGTTTTGATATTATTTCCAGATTGAAAGTTCAAATCTTTGCTCATTATTCTATAACCTAGTAACTTTGGATAAGGTTTTCACGTTTCAGTGAAATAGATGAGTAAAATAGTTAGGTTGTTATTAAGAAGTTCAATAAAGTACAGTGAAGTTTTATCTGATGATAAAGCTGGAAATTTAGAATTGAGTTTATGGGTTTGCTTAGTAGTGAATAATGTAAATGTATATTTAGAGCATGTCTTAAAATCTTTAAATTGGTATGAGTAGTTTGCATTAAGCCCGAGTATAGGTTTTGATATTTATAAAGTATGTAGTTCATATAGGAATGTATATAAGTAATGTGAAATCAATATATCTCGAGATATAAAAAGTTCTATGATGTTGATAGTTTGAATCGTGAAATATTTTGAAATATTTTTTTTTGATAACTTAGTATTTGATTTCTGATTTTCAAAGATTTGATTCTGTTTACAAAAGATAAAGAAAGTGTTTCCGCCACTGTGTATGATGATTTACGTTTTTGACCCTCCATGGTGATCGTTTATTTTTCGTTCCGGGTTGGCTGCCGAGGCGCTCGTTACGGGTCCAGACCATCGGAAATGGCTGGCCCACTACCCTGTCGACATGGTACATACACTGTCCAGTCTTTACGCGTGACTGAGCAGTGGACGATCGGTATGTATTTTGAAAATGATGCATTAAAGACTTATTTTTGATTTACAAATATTTGTGTTTTAGAGGGAAAAATGATTTCAACAAAATTATATTTTTGTTTGATGCATTTCAATTTTATTTTTAATATTGAACGATATGATTTTCTTATATGTTTCCGTCTCAGCAATCGTTTTATGTTTTCTTGATGTGTTTCCGCTGAGATGATCGGCTATTGTTATGTTTCCGCCCCGATGATCGGGGAATGCATTTATGTTTTTCATGACTCATCATATGTTTCCACCTGGATGATCGTTAGGGTCTAATCCATCAGAAATGGTATGACCTAACCCTTTATCGGCAGGGGATCGGTTAGTTCATTATCTGATCTGTGTGAGCGATTTGGGCATTGGGCGCTTATTTATATTTCATCTAGTGAGTTATGCTGGATGATCGGTATGGTTTTACGAAAATGAATTTTGAAACTAATTTTATTTACAGTAAAAAAGTTTCTTAAATGCATTTTCAAATGGTTTTTGATAGATTTCATACTATCGACATCATAAGAACATATAAGGTTACTGTCGTTTCCAGCTGTGACAATAGGTGTATTAGTTGATATAAAAAGATTATGCTTGTTATAAGAATATATATGTAAGTTTATAGGCAGGCATAGATTTTATGGTAATGATGATGTTTGTGTGTGTTATGTCATCAGCTATAAAAAATGGTATGTGTGATTAGATATATTTATATAAGTAAACTTTGATGCTAATCTCATTTATTCGTATGTTATAGAATGATATGAAATATGTAGTCGGGTGTATAATTTTGTGCTCTATTTTCTCTTTGTATGGATGGATGATTGTGTGGTGTATGTCTACATAAAGAAAGAACATTTTTTTATTACCGATTTGATGATATTTCAATGAAATAAAAGAAAAATAATTATAATAAATGCCCGAACTTGATTGGCAAGAGTGAGTAGGTAAGTATTGGGATATCAGAGTGGCGCAGCAAAAAAACATGATGAGGCTTGACGTATTGGATAAGGATGTAGAGATTTGCTGTTCATGTTATGCATGTTAAAATGGAAACATGAAACATGATTTTAATAAAAGCATGAATATTTAGAAAGACTAGTAGCAAGTAATAAGTAAATAAAATGGATTTGTAAATATTTGCATGGTCACATAGACAGCCTAGGTTAATACAGAAACATGATTAAGACCTTGTGAATGTAGGATGCTCAAGGAATGAACATATTTACCTACTGAGTCTTATGACTCACCACAACAGTTTGTTAGTTTTACAGGTTGGTGACCCGATTGATCAACCACAGACTTCAGAGCTTGAGGAACCGAGTAGCAATACTACAGTCAGCCAGTCACCAGGTCTTGGGAGTATGAGTTATATAAGTCTGGTTGTAAAGTAATTGAGTTGCATAGTATAGTTGTACATAGTTTAAGTTTGTAAAAGTTTTTATTTATACCCATTTTCGGGCATGGAGCCTAGTTGTATTATGTCTTGAGTTAATTATTTTAGTGTTATATTATATGTTGGGTCCTATAGGTTGTATTGAGGTGCTGGACTTTGATCCAGGTTGCATGACTTTTAGCATAGGTCATGCCGAAATTTCGTAAGAGTCAGAGGCTTATGGAGTCATGATTAGCCTGTCTCATGCCGGTAGCATCCTGGCTTAGGCAGGATGTTACAAACCTATTCCGAGCTTGCCTCATGCTAGAAAATACTATTCTAAACACTATTATTACTTTCTCATTCATTTATCTGATCATATTTGAAATTTCTCCAAAACTTAGGGTTTTATCATTTCACATACATAATAGATTTTCATATCACTTCATGCATATTTCATGGTAATACTTGCTTAACCAAGCCTTTTTAACTTACTAATCATTCAAATCATACCAAACAAACATAGATCAAGTAAGAAGTTTCACCCAAATATAAAAGAAAAGCTGAATAAAAGCTTAGAAGACTTACCCGAGCTTCATAGAGCTTGGAAATACATGAGAATCTTCAAGATCCAAGCTTGATTTGAAGATTTTGCAAGGGCTTTTTGAGGGGAAAGGGGCGTGAGTGAGAGAAGAGAAGGAAATATGAAGAAAAATCTAAAGGGGTCTATTGATAATGAGAAAAAATCTAGAACTTTCTACTAAAAAATCGCTATCGTGTTCGAACACTCGTCGAACACAACACGAACGTGAGAAGTCTGAAGACTTACGTTCAAATGAATTTTCGAATGTAACTCAATTGAAGGCTCTATGGAAATCTTCGTTCGAATGTAAAAAAGAATGTGACATAACTATAAATGCCGGTTTGCATGCAAATGCCCATACGTAGGCAACACAAATGCAAGCATGCTGAAACTGCAAGTCTAAGGCAAAATGAGACCTAATTGCTCATGAAATCAGACCGTAGTCTCGGTCAATATGTACACATATTACGCGAGCAATACACATCGCATACATAACTTACATGACCATGATAAACTTACTGACCATGTCAAACGCATGAGGTGTTATATTTTCCCCATTTTTATAAAATTTCATCCTCGAAATTTTCCTATCAATATATCAGATTAATCGGAGCTAAATGCACATACAAAAGCCATATTATTTTTGTCCAAGAACTATCATACTTTATACATCGTCAAAATCATGCATTTCATATCGGACATACCATATTACATCATATTAAATTCAAGCTAAAACACATCGGATCAGATCAAATAAATCTCATTAAATCAAGTAATCACATTATCAATATCAAATCAAAACTCATACATTATGGAATTTCAGGCAAATTTTTTTTAAATTGTTGGAAACTCCACCTCCAAACTACCCATTCTTAGCTTCAGTAGATGAGGTAAAACATAATAGATTTTCATCTCACTTCACGAATTTTTCATGGTAATACTTGTGTAACATCCCCAATTCGGGAAGGTTACCGGCATGTAACAGATTCCACTGTCACCTAAGTCACTGTCTGTTACTAAAGAAAAACTCATTTTAACCTGATATCTAGTCACCACATCAATATGCACACATATATATTTCAAAAAACTGACTTAATGCATGAATCACAAGAAAAGTATACATACATTTGATAAACTCTTTACAGACACATCAAAAATCATGCAACTGTCATACACCAAAAAGAACCCAAAAAAGGGCTACATTCTATATGAATGTAGGTTAGACGTTACGTAACGTCATCCCTCAAGCCACTGAACTAGATCCAGAAGTGATAATCAATGCCATCATCCTAACCCTGAAACTAGGATCTATTTGCATTATGTATCGTCGTCCCTTAGTCCTGAAACTACATGTGTACATGTCTATATCCGTCAATTCTAATATTTTTCAATTCAATATCCGTATATTCCAAGATCAAAATACAAATCATATGCATTGAAATCAATAGCATTCCTCAAAATACTTTTGAAAACATTCTCATCAAAATCATTTGTGCTCAGAATCTCAAATCTCTTAAATATCTTATGCCTTTCTTTTAAATAGCATAAAAAGTAAAGAACTAATATCTTATGGAAATCATAAAACTTGAGCTCATTAAAAAATAACTGAAATAGGTAAATTCTGAAAGCAAGTACTCCACTCACGGTGTTATGGAAAGTAGAGGGCGGTACATGGCGTGGGTGACCTTCGAGTACTTTGGCGCCAATTTAAAGTGAAATCAACCATCAGTTTTCTTCATTATAACTCAGAAAATTTACATATGACATGAAAATATATATAATACATATGTAACATCCCCCAACCCGTAGATGCCATCGGTAGGGAATAGGCCATCCTATCCCCCTGAGCCTCTGACTCACTGACTGTATACAATGCTAATAACTCATCTCAAATATAACTTAAGCAATTGATCATTGCCCAAACTCAATTTAACATACATGCATTATTTACCCATGCTATGTTCTCAACGGTTCTTCACAATATAACTTTAACGATGAATACTTAAACATATTACATAATGCAATCTTTACTATCCAACGTGCATGATGTATGACTTTACATGACTCTAACTAAACAATAACTTAATCTAGTGGACTCAGTACATGACTCTAACTAAACAATAACTTAATCTAGTGGACTCAGACCCTCTTGTGACTGCCAACAGTATCCATCCTCCCGAGCTCGTCCTCCGAGTACATCTGTAAAATAAGAAACTGAGAGTGGGTGGGGTTAGATCGTTTGTACGATCTAAGTGAGTGGGCATTTAAAATAAAAACTGAGGTGCTTTTATAAAAACTTTCAGTTCTGAAACCAAATCTATCACTAGAAAACCATCTTTGATGTAAACTCTTTTCTTGTCTGAAAACACAATCTTTCTGTAAAAATCTTTGTAAAAGCTTTTGCCTGCAAAATCTGAATCTCTTCTGTGAAATTAGATTTTCTTTCTAAAATTATTTTATAAACTTTCAATTCTGAAAACTGCATTTAAAAAAAAAACATTTTCTCTGAAAAACTGTCATGAAAATCTATCTCTGAAAAACCTGACGCATGTGGGCGTTACTTATCGTCGTCCCTTCATACACCTAACTAGAGCCAGAAGTAAAAATCAATGAAATTGTGGTATTACGTATCACCGTCCCCCAAAGCATGCCAATACTTGTCTCTGAATTTGAGTCAAGAGTACTAATCCATGCTACTATTTGACCCTGAAACTTGGATCTAGAGGCATCTGTCATCCCTAGTCCTAAACTAGAATCTGGGGGCATTACATGTCACCGTCCCCCTAGACGGATGACATGTGCATATGTCATCCGTCAATTCTATAAGTCAGAACTGAGGTGGGCTTTCCCCCATGCCTCCAAAATAACAAAACTCAAGCTATTTAAATTAAATCTTTCTTAAACATGTTTTTTTTAAAAAAAAAAAAAAAACAACTGAAAATAAGATCTAGCTAATGCCCTAAGTGCTTAAAAAGTAAATCTGGAATCAAAACATATAAGTAAAATAAACTTTGAAAAGAAAAGTCTACTCACATATTTGGAATCTGGCTGGCATTACTCACTTGCTGAAGAGAACCCTGGTTCCTGCGATAATCATAATCGATAACTTTGATTAGAAAGTAGGCTAGGGAATTTATTCCGAGTTAAACTAAATTTATCCTCTCAAGTACTTTTATTATTATCGCAAGGTATATCGTACTTATATCATGATGTAAGATGTATACACAAACTGATTCGAGGCCATTATGATGGCCTCTCACACGTTAGGGTGAAGCTGGAATGATTTAAGAGTGACTTGGGGAAATTTTTGGTCACATATCGTGATGTAGGGCCTTGCGCATCATGACGTGTACCATTCCAGAAACAGATCTAGAAAAGTTTCCAGTACGCATCGCGACGCAGAGCCTTGCCTGTCGCGACGCGCATGATTCTGGAAATATTCATGGGAAAATTCACAGTACGCGTCGCAACGCTGCAAGTTCTGCATCGCGACGCAAGGCCAATTTCAGGGCCTAACTTTAATCTTTCATGCCTAGTTTGCTCAACACTCATCCCACACTTCCATATAATAATTTATACTCACCAATTCTTTAAACTTTATTATAAATGCTTTCTAAATCAAAATTCCTCAATTCACTTAATTCTTTAATCTCATAATCCCAATAGCTCAATACCTAAGGTTTCCATTGGTCCTAACTTAATTCAATCAATTTCTATGCTCATATATCACTAAATATTGTGTCTAATGTGCTCCTAATATGCATATAACATAATATCAACAAAACTTCTTAATCCAAGATTTTGGGTCAAGATTCTTTACCTTCTTTCTCTTGATTTCCTTAACTTCCTAAGCCTTTAATGGTTGCCAAGCCCTTTTTCTTTGTTTCTTTTTCCATCTTCTTCTTATTCTTCTTCTTCTTCTTCTTCTTCTCCTCCTCCTCCTCCTCATCCCCTTTCTTCTCCTTCTTCTATTCTTCTACTTCTTCTTCTTCTTCTCATACTCACATTTCTCTCTCTATCTCTAGAAAATTTGATTTTGAGACGTAGGAATAGTATCCACCTTTTATACTAGGGGCCTTTGAGAAAATTAGAGATTTCTATAGATTGGTCTGAGCACTCTTCATCTACATTTTTATTCTACATTTTCAACCTATTTCTGATTCGAATTTGGAAAATATTTAATATAGTAGTTGTAGATCTTGATCTCAGCTTTCCGATGATATAAAATTCATAAAAATCGGAGTTCATATGAAAAAGTTATGGCCCAAATACCATGGACTGTCCGTAGTGGAACATCATATAATTTTATATTGGAATTTTGAGGAATATATCGATTGTCCCCAAGGCCATTTCATGAGTGTATATGTGTCCATACATAATTTATATTATGTGGCACTCGTCTCATAATGTAATGGTAGTTGAGATTACCGGTCTTTACGACATGAATACTAAATCTACTTAACAGTGAAAATATATATGGTATCTATGAATTTTACGGGCTTAAATTTGGAGTTGTACAAGTGCGGTAGTGGAAACTTATATTTTACCAATCGTTAGAAAATTCACTACTTGATGTCTAACATTAAAAATTCACTTTGATTAATTGGGGTTGAATCTGAATCTGAAATTTCATTAAAATAGTCCTCAATGTATCTTGTTTATGTTGGATTTTACGGTTCTCAATTCTGATACCATAAAAACAAGTTATGGACTGAAGTTCAGGGGATGTGCAACTGAAAAACTAGGCATAGAAGCAGCAGATTGCCTAACTTCAAAAATTCATTCCGGTCTCATCTTAAGTCCAAAAATTCTAAATTTTGGACATGTTAATCCTCTATGTATCTAGTTTACTCAAAAATTCATGCTTCATCAATCGGACATCACAAACGTGACTTAAAAGTAAATCTTCACAGTCTGTCTAGAAAGTATTCTAAACCGACACCAGTAATTTACTTTCTTATTTCGCCTTCTCATTAACTCCAATCTAAAAACCCCCAAAAAAATTTCATTATTATAAGCACTCTTCATAACATATAAAACATGCTTAATTTCATAAATTAATATGAGATTGGTATTTCGTCAAATACTTACCAAGACTTCATCTTTTACACAATCCAAGTTATCTCCACTCCCACTTTATATATCTATCTCCTAACAATATCAATCAATACTTATAACAATTTTAAAATAGCCCACCCTTCCTCTTAGGCTTGTCCGAATGCTTTCTAACTCCACTCTCAAATTTTAAAACAACACATTAGATAAATCAATTACAAGTATTCAAATCATCATAAATCTAACCTTCCAATATCATCACAACATCCAATCTCATAAACCTCAACTTAGCTCAATATTTAGTGTTTCATAATTTGGGGTTTCTCAAAAACATTACTTTTGTTAATACAATAAACATCTTAATAAAATCAACCACAAGCCAATAACATCCATTGATCATCAAATCATTAAAACTCAGCATTTCAAAACTTGGCTCAAGTTTTTCTTACTTTGAATCAAGTTATTTCTTCACTAATAGAGTCCACAAGCTTCATTTTCTCCTTCCTAAACTTGATTTGTGATGGATTGCTCTTGGTTGTCTTTGGAAATTTGCAATAGAAAAGAAAAATCTTCATATGGGCTTCATGGAGGTTTCAGCTAAAAGGGGGAAGAATAAGTGGTTTCCAAATTTTTTCTTTAGTCTTTAGTAAATGATAAAGTAAGCCTTTAAAATTCTTGAAAATTATGGGTTTTTCTAGAAAAGATAGACTTGGGCCAAAATTATAATTCTTATTGGGCTTAAATGGATTGGTTAAAATATTGCTAGCATTATTCCTAGAATTGGGCCTTTATTTTGACTTAGGCCCAATAGGCTAGTGCTAGGCCCGCTAGGCTATTATCGAATATGGCTCATTGGTCTCTAAGTTGTTTCCAAAAAATTTCGCTACTGCTCAGATAAATGTTTTATCTAAGTCATCAATTTACGACTTTAATTGAGATATGGAATTCGAGGCATGACACTTACTTAACTAAGCCTATTTAACCTACTAATCATTCAAATCATACCAAACAAACATAGATCAACTAAGAGGTTTCACCTAAATATAAAAGAAGAGCTGAAGAATAGCTTAGAAGATTTATCGAGCTTTCTAGAGCTTGGAAATGCTTGAGAAGCTTTAAGATCCAAACTTGATTTGACGATTTTACAAGGGATTTTTAGTGAAAGAGGTGTGAGTGAAATAGGAGAAGGAAATATGAAGAAAATTTTAAAGATGCCAATTGATGGTGGGCCGAAATCTAGAACTTTCTATCTAAAAAATCACTATTGTGTTCGAATGCTCGTTGAATGTAACAAGAACGTGAGAAGTCTGAAGACTTGATTTCGAATAACCTATTGAACGCCACTCGATGAAGGCTCTCTAGAAAGATTCGTTCGAATGGATAAAAGAATATGCCATAAATGTAAATGTTGGTTTGCGTGCGAAAAACCACACGAAAGCAACCTAAAAGCAAGCACGCTGAAACTGCAAGTCTAAGGCAAAATGAGATCTAATTGCTCATGAACTCAGACCGTAGTCTCGGTCAAAATGTAAACATATTACGTGAGCAATACACATCGCATACATAACTTACATGACCATGAAAAATTTACTAAACATGCCAAACACATGAGGTGTTACATTTTCCCCTATTTATAAAATTTCATCCTCGAAATTTTCCTATGCTTATATCAGATCAATCAGATCTAAATGCATATACCAAAGCCCTATTATTTCTTTCCAAGAACTATCATAATCTATACATCATCAAAATCATGCATTTCATATCAGACATACCACATTACATCATATTAAATTCAAGACAAAACACATCAGATTAAATCAAATAATTCTCATCAAATCAAGTCATCACATCATCAAAATCAAATGAAAACTCATACATTATGGGGGTTTTAGACATATTGACGGCTGATTTTGGTCTCAGGGCAATATGAGAATATTACTCCCGAGGCAATCCTCCCTCAATAGTTAATTTGTTCGGTTACGGGGGAACCAAAAGCAAATTTAGCAAAAGACAGATAAATACACCAATCGACAAAGAGATTTAACGTGGTTTGGCGGATTAGCCAACCTACGTCCACTGACACAAATCGAACGATCTTTTTATTACTGAGATATGCTTCTCTGATATCTCTATTGTGTTCACAAATCTAATCACAATGAGATTGATAATGATTCTGATGCCCCTTTACACATACTCTACCCTTCTATTTATAATGGTGTGGAAGTCAGATTTCTTCTAGTATTAGGATTCCTGATTGAAATAATTTCCTTTTTTCATAAGGATTCCTAGTCAAAAACTACCTTCACTTCCTTTATCCCACTAGGATACTAACTCATCAATTTGCCCCATGGAAATAGGACAACTTGTCACCCTATCCGTAGAAATAGGATTCCTTATCTTCTGGAGCATGTTTTGCCACATGCTCGGTCTTCATGAGGTCGGTCATAATGGTCCTTTGAATCGGGAATGCTGCCATCAATCTGATAATGCACGGTCATCCGAGCTTTAAGTGGTCGGTTACTGATAAAAGTGCTCGGTTACTGATCATAATGTGCTCGTCCACTTACTGTTTGGCTCTTAGTGGTCTGGTCGGCATTAATGATTTCGATTAAGAAAGGAATTACCCTTTTACCCATGCCGTACTGCTTAAATATCATAGTGCTTAAAAAACACCATCAACATTTATCCCCTAGTTCTCGGTAACAACGAGTTTACGAGTTGATGCCGGGAACTATAAAAAAAGATGGTGTGCCGATGAATCCGTCGGTGGTCACTCCAGGAACCGCAGAGAAAAATGTTTTGACTGTAAATCTGGTCCTTCCTACCACCTTCATGTGCTCAGTCAACGTTGCCCTTATGCTGATGACGATCGGCTCGGTAGGACGTAACCCACCCCGAATTGAGAAGAACATTTGGCTCTGGGGGAATGTCACCTCTCCAGACCAATAGAAGGCCGACCATGGGGGAGATCCTCTGATCCCATGCCGATGATAAGTCTCTCGGTGGGACGTATCTCGACCCGAGCTGAGAAGAACATTTGGCTCCGGGGGAATGTCACATCCCCAGTCCAAAGAAGCCGACTCGGTGGGACGTGACCCGACCCCGAGCTGAAAGAAAGACTTGGCTCTGGGGGAATGTTGCATCCCCAGTCCAAAGAAGCCGACTCGGTGGGACGTGACCCGACCCCGAGCTGAAAGAAAGACTTGGCTCTGAGGGAATGTTACATCCCCAGTCCAAAGAAGCCAACTCGGTGGGACGTGACCCGACCCCGAGCTGAAAGAAAGACTTGGCTCTGGGGGAATGTTACATCCCCAGTCCAAAGAAGCCGACTCGGTGGGACGTGTCTCGACCCCGAGCTGAAATAAACATCGATCTCGGCGGTACAAGAGCAGACCCGAGCCGGAAGAAAACATTGGTCTCGACGGTACAAGAGCAGACCCGAGCCGGAAGAAAACATCGGTCTCGGTGGTACAAGAGTAGACCCGATCCGATTAACCAAGAGGCCTCGGCGGAACGAATCCAGCCCCGAGCCAATGAACCAAGTGGCCTCGACGGAATGGATCCAGCCCCGAGCCGATCAACCAAGTGGCCTCGGCGGAACGGATCCAGCCCCGAGCCAATTAACCAAGTGTCCTCGGCGGAACGGATCCAGCCCCGAGCCGATCAACCAAGTGGCCTCGGCGGAACGGATCCAGCCCCGAGCCAGTTAATCTTTTGGGACTTATTCAGAAGGGAAGTGAATCCTCTTTTGAAGCCCTACCGAGTCTGGCACGGGCGTCCCCTTGCCAGACCAGTGAAAAACAAAAACAAGACTCTGGAAAATAAAATCAAAAGGCGGGGGTGACTTAGCACTTATCCCAAAGTAAAAACGTCAAAGTGTAAACAACAGCACAGATTTCTCAGAACAGTGTCCTGTCTGAGGCCTCCAAAACACAATTCTGAATTTGTCAATTCAGAGTCCCGGCGAACCAGGATTTGGATCAGGAGAGCGTTTTGAATGGTAAGGGCACATCCTCTGTTTTGCCAGGTCACTGTGGAGTCTGTACATTATGCGAGGGCTCCTCCTTACAACGCTGGAGCAGACACACGCCACGGGGGCACAACGCCTCCCCGTGCTGCACCTCTCTTGGATCCAAATGATGGATGGATCAAAGAGTGCTCGGGATGCTAAGGGAATATTCCTCCTTAGGCTCGGTATCACTGGAGCAAGTAATCGTCACGGGGGCATAGTTTCTCCCCGTGCTATACTTTCTCATGGATCCATCGCATCGATTATGTGAGGATCAGAGAGTTTGAAACACCAAGGGCATGTTCCTTCCTTATGTTCGGTAACACGGGAGCAAGCAAACGCCACGGGGGTATCATCCCTCCCCGTGCTATGCTTCTCACGGATTCTATTGTGTCGAGTATGTCCCCGGATACTCCGAGGACTACGAGTTTAAAAGAGATACTTGGTTCCGGGGGAATATCCCGTCCCCAGACCAACGAGCATGACTCGGTGGGACTAAAACCCGACCCCGAGCTAAGAGAGAGATGGCTCTGGGGGAATGTCCATCCCCAGACCAAAAGAGCGTGACTCGGTGGGACTAAAACCCGACCCCGAGCTGAGAGAAGTACTTAGCTCTGGGGCGATGTTCTGTCCCCATACCAGCGTGCATGACTCGGTGGGACGTAACCCGACCCTGAGCTGAATAATCCCGTGGCCTCGGAGGAACGTAATCCAGCCCCGAGCCGTATGACCAAGTGAGTAGGGATCCATGAGTGCCCGAGTTTTTTAAAGGCATATCCTCCACTAAATGCATGACTCACGAGGTTCATCATCCAATCGACCTTGCGAACTCTTGTATAAACCAGGATAACTAGAATGATGAGGTGCCCACCGAAGAGTATCCAGCAGCTCTCATCTCATTGAGAGTTGAAGCCAACCAATCCAAGCCTTCATAAAGTCCGTCTCCTCTAGAAGAAAACTTCGGATGCATCTTAAAATCTTCAGAAGCATTACATATATTCGAGGACCATAGAGTTGCTTTACTTTCAGCATTGACGGAAAAAGAATCATGACTTGAATTGACGCTGAGCAAGTTGCTTGCCTCACTGACTGTGTGTTGAAGGCCGTCACAAGGTCTACCCTTAAACAAATGCAAAACATCACCCTTGTCAAGGGAATATTGACCACCAGTAATCTCACGACAGGTTTCATCAGAGAATTCCTCAGTCTTCGATCCCATGAGAGCTAGGTTAAAATTCATGCAAGACGAACAAGGAGCGGAACACACGTTACAAGTCCCAGATTCTGATCTTATACGCTTTTTTCCACTCATGGAATGCTTACCTAACCTTCTTTCAGACTGTGATGTTACCTACATGTTCCTCCGGATATCAATATCTGTTTCCTCTGCCGGTCCTCGAATGCGAAAACTCCCACTCAATACTGATGAGATCTCTACATCGTCGATTGTCTCTGTTGCATTGTACAGCTCTTCCACTCCCCTTTCCTTCCGCTTCGCCCTTTTTTTTTTGGTACAAAATTGATTTCTTTCTTGGTAGTGAATCAAATCAGCACATTTTTAATAATAATTTTTTTTTAATTTATTATTTTTTTATTTTCTCCATCCATTCTGCTGTTGAACTCCCTGCCGACCGGTGATTTCCACCTTCTGCCATCGTCTTATTACGCGAGCCACTTTTTGTTGAGTTCCCCACAGACGGCGCTAACTGTTGACGACTGATTTTGGTCTCAGGGCAATATGAGAATATTACTCCCGAGGCAATCCTCCCTCAATAGTGAATTTGTTCGGTTACGGGGGAACCAAAAGCAAATTTAGCAAAAGACAGATAAATGCACCAATCGACAAAGAGATTTAACGTGGTTCGGCGGATTAGATCCAACCTACGTCCACGAACACAAATCGAACGATCTTTTTATTACTGAGATATGCTTCTCTGATATCTCTATTGTGTTCACAAATCTAATCACAATGAGATTGATAATGATTCGGATGCCCCTTTACACATACTCTACCCTTCTATTTATATTGGTGTGGAAGTCAGATTTCTTCTAGCATAAGGATTCCTAATGGAAACAATTTCCTTTTTCCATAAGGATTCCTAGTCAAAAACTACCTTTACTTCCTTTATCCCACTAGGATACTAACTCATCATTTTTCCCCATGGAAATAGGACAACTTGTCACCCTATCCGTAGAAATAGGATTCCTTATCTTCTGGAGCATGTTTTGCCACATGCTCGGTCTTCATGAGGTCGGTTATAATGGTCCTTTGAATCGGGAATGCTGCCATTAATCTGATAATGCCCGGTCATCCGAGCTTTAAGTGGTCGGTTACTGATAAAAGTGTTCGGTTACTGATCATAATGTGCTCGTCCACTTACTGTTTGGCTCTTAGTGGTCTGGTCGGCATTAATGATTTCGATTAAGAAAGGAATTATCCTTTTACCCATGCTGTACTGCTTAAATATCATAGTGTTTAAAAAACACCATCAACAAGACATTTTTTTAAATCGTTGGAAAATCACCCATTCTGGGCTTAAAAGAAGAGGTAAAATCCCCGACTGTACCGACGCTTACAAGAAACGCACTCCCTGGATTCAAACCAAGACCTCAAGGTGAGATCCTGAGCCTTACACCACCAAGTCACACCACCTTGGGACTAGGGGTTTCAGACATATCCGATCATAATCGGCTCAGAACATATCAAATCAGATCATGCCAGTTCAATCACACACACCGAGTCATTTAAATTTATTCAATTCTTAACAAACAACATCATATCAAATCACATCAGATCGATTCGTATCAAAAATTGTCACATCAAATCATATGCAATGCATACTTCAACATTGTCATATCATACATATCAAATGATTCTACATATGCCAAATCCAAATCACAATTCATCATATCATATACTAGAGAGATATCGACAGATTGCAAACATATGACCTATATATTCTATACATGCCAAAATACTTACTTAAAAGATCATAAACCTTATAGCTGGAGTCACCGATACCTAAACATGTTACTCTGATACCACTCTATAATACCTCGTCAGAGGCAGAACGTTACCAGTAGGAGATAGGAGTAACCCATTGACACACTCACAAAGTGATTATTTACTCCCAAGTATAAGAGTGTCGAAGTAATAAAATAACCTGGTAAGTCTGGGATCATTCCACATGGAATAGATTAAATAATATAAAATACTAATTTGAGTAAAAATAAAAGAGTGAATTATTTGAAGTGATTGGAAATTTTAAATTAGATTGCAACAATAAAATAAAATGGTGGGCGGTGGGAGATCTACTTCTAATATTTCAAATTTAGAAATCTTACTTTTTATAATATATAAATTATAATTATTACCCAATTAATTTATTCAGGAATTAATTATGCCAAATCATATAAAACTAGCCATAAAGGCGGTGATAATATTTATTTATAACAAGTCTGGTAGGTATTTAATTATACTAAATAAATAAAATCAGCCATATAGGCGGTAACAAAGTTTGTCAATAATTAATCCAGTTTTAAATTAAATATAATCATTAGATTACAATTCATATATTATAATATAAGTGAGATTAATTTATATTCTCATTTTAAAAGCTTCACCCTTATCCCAA
Organism: Zanthoxylum bungeanum; assembly: GCA_019454045.1. Lineage (NCBI taxonomy): Eukaryota > Viridiplantae > Streptophyta > Magnoliopsida > Sapindales > Rutaceae > Zanthoxylum > Zanthoxylum bungeanum. The sequence continues at coordinate 23,266 of SKCR01040758.1, forward strand.
CATGACGAATTATCTACTATTGATTTAAATAAAAATATAAATAATTTTATTATTGAAAAAAGAAATTACAAAAAGCTTTTAAGAACAAAACACACAAGATCTGGATTCCTTTATAAAAGTTTCAAAGAAAGAAGCGTGAAGGAAGCTGAAGATTGAGGTGTCGAACACCTCAATTTATAAAGGTGCTTAACACCTCTCTCATATAATTTTATTATTATTAATTTTTAAGTCATACAACTTTCCAAAATTTATATGACTTTGAAGAGAAAATGAAAAATGATACCCACCTTTCGGTGGGTTGTCATTTTTTCATTATTATTATTATTTTTTTGCAAATTGACAATATAATATCCCGAATTATTTTAGGGGTCTATTTTAGCCTGATTGCGTAAAATTGTATTTGTGTTTGTGTAGCCGCGTCTGAACGCGTGGGGTCTATTTTTTTTAATAAAAATAGGAACTTTTTCGTGAATTAATCATAAGCTTCTATTAAACCAACTGTTAGACAATTATGACCCATAGCGTCACTGTTTGTAAAAGACATTGTGTTTTTGTACAAAATTAACTATGTAGTAATGAAATTACCTTTTATCATTTCGTAATTTATTTACTTTGATATATAAATGGTAAAAGTCCATATTATTAGTTCCGGATTGAGATGATATGAGACAGTATCAATCCATAAAGGTTTAATCATTAAATATCCCTAGTCGTAGTATTATCGAGACTGGACATCGATATGTGGAAAGACTAGTATTGCACTTGTGCGCGTTGTGAGGGCATAACGGCATAGTTCTCATATGTTTAAGTATAGGATACTTATGCAAGTGCGATAGGAGGTTGTGTTTTACTGATGGTACGGAAAATAGCTTCGCTCTGGATAGACCCGCGGAATCCTATTGGTAGTATGTATATGTGTCTATGGGAGTCCGCGTCAGGGTAGATGTATTTGGTCTTAACCTGAGACTTGCATCGCTAGTACTTGCGACAATCGGTAAACTTTGGTTTTGGTCGTCCAGGGCTTTAACAGGTTCTGTGTACGCCTCTATTGGGTTTACCGAGAATCGTAGTGTATTGGATGTGATGTCAAGACGGAAGTATCACTCCAGACATATGAAGATGATGATCACGCATAGATTCATAACTAGTTCTCTATTGTGTTGCAACCATCAGGATAATATGACAATGTCATGATTATCCGATTCAAAGAGACTAGTTACTTGATATCTGATTTGTGCTTCGTACGGGACAGACACTATTCCAGCCCCAAGCCTAGCACGTGACATCTGATACTGGATCGCAATACGCAATACTACGTATAATACGCCTGACATAGATTATATATTCCAGTAAGAATATTTCTGGAGAATTGGGTAGGCACGGTGCTTTGCTAGAAGCCAAGAATGTCTTGTAAATCGGTAAGCACGTGGTACGAGGTACTCACTTTATCGGATAGTCCGATAACAGGATTTACTGCCAACATATCCAGAGATCTCTTGGGTCGCTTCCCAAAGATTCACCGATGACAGTTGACTTAAATTAGAATTAATTTGGGATTAATTTAGAGAGAGAAAATTAATCTGGGATTAACTGGGGCTTTATTTAATCTGGGATTAAATGTGTTCAGTAGAGAGAGAACACGATTAATTTGGAATTAATCGGTAAAATAAATTTAATAGTTGAATTTGATTTTTCTATTTAATTTATTCGAATGGGCTAAAATTAATATATCGGATATATTAATATGAATTGGATTTCATTACGAAATTAAAGTCGGACTTTAATACGAATGAACGAATTAATTTAGAATTAGTTCGTAAACGACGTTCGTAATATATTTGCGAGGCATTATTATTTAATTAAATTAGATTTAATTATTTAGCGACGATAGTTCGTTTAATCGGATTAAACGGAACCGAGCCGCGGTAAATGTTCGTAGAGATATTTGAATTTTGAATTCAAATAGTGGGGCCCACTTCACATGTGTGGTAGGTGGTGGTAGTTGGCATTTATGCCAAGCCACCAACCACCCAACCACCTTGTAATGGTTTTGGTAAAACCATTTACCCAACTACCAAGTTTTGGTGAAAAGGGTAAAAGGGTTTTACCAAAAACAAATCTCTACACATCATTTACACAAGTTTAAAAAAAAAAAAAAACCCTAGAGAAGTCTCCTTGGGCGTGAACTTCATCCATTTGCTCTCTTTGATTTTGTTCTTCAAATCAAAATCTAGCACTTAAGCAAGTCAACAAAGGTGATAGGGAAACATCTTCAAGAGTTGGAATCAACACTTTGCTTGGATCTTGGAGATCATCTTCACAAATTTTTTAAAAGCTCAAATCCGTTCGCTGTAAGTATTCCGCAACTTATAATGTTCTTATTCAATCTTTTCATGCTTATTAGATCCTTGGCATGTTCTAGGAACACTAACAATGGTATCATGAGCCAATTTTAAGCATGAAAATTTTTAGTGTTCTTGAGCATAAAATTTGTGTTTTGAACATGATTTTTTCAAATTGATGCTTTGAGCATGTTTAGAATATGATAACTTAGAGTTATGCATGATTACATTTGAAATAAATTGAATGAATCAAAATTTAAAAAAACCTTATGTTGGCCTAATATACCCAAGCAGTGCACTGTGCAGTTTTTTGATTTTGTAACATAAAATGAGGTGTTTAAATGCATGTTTAAATGTTTATTGTTGGTTTGATTGGATTAGAATTAAAGTCAATAATGTTTATGTTAAAATCAAAGAGCATGTTGAGCATGAAATGATGTATTTAGGCTTCAATTTGTGTTAAGCATGAAATAATGTATTTTGTCCTCAATTTGTGTTGAGCATGAATTGTTGGATTAAGCATGATTAATTAAGTTAATTGGTATTTTGGAAATATTGAGTTTAATTAATTAATCATGACTAATACACTTTAATTATAATAATTATAATATTTGGAATATTAAAATTGTAATAATTGGCCTTTAAAGTTTATTGGGCAAAAAGTGTGTATTTGGGCTTGATGGGCTTGGTTTGACCAAGTTTGATTTTGTACTTTTGGATTGGATCCAATTGGGCCCAAAACAAATTCCATAAAGTCCAAATACATCATTGGCCCTTTAAAGAATTTAATTGGGCCTAATGGGCCTAAATTGATTTGTTGGCAATAGGGTGATTCCTAATGGGCCTTGGCATTTTGGGTTTGATCCATTATGGCCAAAGCCCATGCCTCAAGAATCAATTAAAAGCTCATTGGACTTTAATTAAAATGACATTGGATGTTATTGGGCCTTTGAGACCCATCAAGATTGGATTTGGAATCCAAATCTTTAAGGCAAATAAATAAGTGTAAATATTAATTTGTAATTAAATTAGAATTAGTATTGAATACAAATAAATTGGATTTAAAGTTGTAGTTCGATATAATTCAAGAATACGTACTTAAAAGTATTTATTCTTAAACGAGTTGGACTCGCGCAAATCAAATCATTGTTTGAACATTGGATGGTCATTAATCAAAGATTAATTAATTGGATTAGATTGATTGAATAACATGCTTTCTTTGAATACATAAATGTGTTGTATGAATAATGTATATCAGATGGATATTAGAAGGCCAAGGGCAATTTTGGAAATTGTAATAAATTTAGAATTTATTAAATTGGCCTGCGTTTTATCTCTTTACTCCTTGTAATTCTCTTCTCACATATTCCCCTCAATGTAAATGAGGTTTCTTTATTGTGTTTTGTAATGGGGTAGGAGTTAGAATAGTTCTAGCCGGGGATAGGAAAGTGAGCGATTTGTTCTAGGAACAATCTGATTAAATATCCATCTGCATATCGTTATTAATTTACTTTTGCGCCTTATGATGTTTTAGAAGCATGCTTAAGGGTGTATGATGAGACCTAATCAAAGATAATAAATTGGATGCCAATTTACGCGAAAAACCCTTAAAAATATATTAAGCGTTTTTCCTTCCATTTAGTGATTCTTACTCAAGATCCAAAGTTGGCATTGGTTTGTTGGCCAAAGTCAAGACCTTTGTCAATTGCAGATGTGTTTGAATCATGAAAGTTTTATTCTATATCGGTGTCTTGTCCAAGTTGTGATTTGTTGGCCAAAGCCAAGATCATTTCTTGTCCGTCGACATTGATTACGAAGCTTTCCATGTCAATGGGTCCCGCTTAACTGGAATCATTAAGCTTGTTGTGCCAAAGCCAAGGCTTAGTTGATTCAGAGGAATAGGTTAAGAAAATATATTGGATATATTGGCATATATATTGTATATATGTTTCGGACTTGGATGTCCACCTATCGGATCTAGGAATTGGATGAGATCCAATTGATCTTCGAGATCTACCTAGTTAAGTTTCATACAGCTTGTTGGCCAAAGTTAAGGTTGTGTGTTATTTAACCGGATCCTAGCCCACTAGGAAACTAGGTTTCCCGAGTACTCAACAGAGGGTTAGAGGCTCATCGAAAAATAGTGGGAGGCTAGTATTGAATTTGTAATTTCATTCAGATACTTAGCTTTACGCGCTTTCAAATTATTTCGTCAAAATTATATTATTAGTTGTACTAATACAATGTTATTTTTCTTGTAACAGTTAGACTGTACCCATTATCGTTGACTAGATAGTTGGACTATCGTAGTCAAGATGATAGGAAAGGGAAATGTTCGCGACATTATCATGGGAGAAAATGTCTTTAAGGGCACGAACTTTGCAGATTGGGAAATGAACCTTAGGATTGTCCTAAGTTCAGAGAGGCTGTTGTATACTTTACAGAGACCTCTTGGGCCTAAGCCCGGACCGAATGAGACACTTGAGCTGGAGCTTTGGAAGACTCACAACGATGATTGTGACACAACTCAGTCTATTATGATTGCTTCGATGACTCAACATTTCCGTAGACAAAATATGGACTTGGATCCTTATAACATGTTAGCGAGGTTGCAAGGTCTGCATCGCTCTAACAAGAGGATGCAGAGGTACGAGTTAGTGAAGAAGCTCTTTCGCTCACGCATGTCAGAAGGCATGTCTGTTGAGTCCCACGTGGCACAGAAAATTGCTGATATTGATGAGTTGGCGAACATGAGGATAGTCTTTGAGGCTGAGATTATTGTGGATATTATCCTGCAATCTCTCCCCGATTCTTGGAGACAGTTCATCATAATTATAATTTGATGAACAACAGTGATACTCTTGAAGAGTTATTGTCAACTCTCAAAGAGGCTGAGAAGGAGATTTAAAAGGGCAACAAGCGCGAGGCGCACTTTGCATCGACATCTCAGACACCTGGGGCTGGGCCCAAGGCAACTGGAGGTGTGAAGAAGAAGAAGCATAACAGAAAGGGCAAGGCCAAATCGTCAAAGGCTTCTGGGAAGCCAAAGGACAATCTCAGGATGTTTGCCTACAGTGCGACAAGCGGGGTCACTGGAAGCGTGACTGCCGCAAGTACAAGGCGCTTCAGAAGGAGATTAAAGCCGGCAAGGCACCGGCTTCAGGTATGTTTGTTATTGAAATAAACATGGCTACTTCTAATTTTAAAAATTGGATTTTTGATTTTGGTTGTGGTACTCACATATGTACTGATGTGTAGGATCTGCAGATTAGCAGGAGACTGACCTCAGAGGAGATTGATCTACGCGTTGGAAATGGGGCACCAGTCGCCGTTTTGGCCGTTGGCACTTTTGTTTTAGAACTGCCTTCGGGGCATGTACTTAAACTTTTAGACTGTTATTATGTACCTAGTTTGAATAGGAATATTATCTCTGTATCTTGTTTGACCCAATACGGGTACACTTTTGTATTCTGAAACACTGGGTGTTTTGTTTATAAAGATGATTTTGAGATATGTTGTACGGATGCTATAATGGTCTTTTTATTTTGAATATAAATCAATCTCAAACATATAATGTAACAAATAAAAGGCTCAAACTAAGTAACAAAGATGAAACTTATATGTGGCACTGTCGTCTGGGACACATTAACAAGACGCGTATATCCACACTTTTGAAGAGTGGGTACTTGGACGGATTTGATCCAAATTCATATGACGTCTGTGAATCTTACTTATTGGGCAAAATGCCTAAATCACCTTTTAGCGATAAAGGTGTACGCGCCACCGAACTGTTAGCCCTCGTTCGTAGTGACGTTTGTGGGCCCATGTCTAGCCAGGCTAGAGGTGGATACGAATACTTCGTAACCTTCACGGATGATGCATCACGTTATGGTTATGTGTATCTTATGAGACACAAGTCGGAAACTTTTGAGAAATTCAAAGAGTTTCGACACGAAGTTGAAAAATAGACCAGCAAGAATATAAAGACATTACGGTCAGACCATGGTGGCGAATACTTGAGCAATGATTTTCTAGATTACTTGAAAGAATATGGTATTCTTTCACAGTGGACACCTCCTGGAACACCGCAATTAAACGATGTATCCGAACGGAGAAACCGAACTCTGTTGGACATGGTAAGGTCTATGATGAGTCACACTGAGCTACCTATTTCCTTCTGGGGACATGCATTAAACAATGCAGTTCTTATTTTGAATAAGGTTCCGTCAAAGTCTGTACAATAGACACCATATGAGATATGGGCAGGAAAGAAACCGGGTTTCTCATTCCTAAAGGTTTGGGGATGCTGGGCATACGTCAAACGTTTGGAAGGTACCAAACTTGAGCCCAAATCGGATAAATGCCTTTTCTTAGGATATCCTAGGGAAACCAAAGAATATTACTTCTATCACCCACGAGAGAACAAAGTATTTGTTGCTCTACATGCGGTTTTCCTTGAGAAGAAATTCCTAAATGCAGTGGTTAGTGGGAGGAAAGTAGAACTCGATGAAAATCGGAGTGATACTGTTCCTGGCATAGAATCCTCAATGGAACAAGAACAGTCTATCTGGGATTAGACTGTACCACAATCTTCTATTACACAAGGACCGTGTAGGTCGGAGAGAGTTAGGAACCAACCTGAGAGGTTTGGGTTTCTGATCTCACCTCATGTAGATATTAATCTCATTGAGGATAACGAACCGGCTACGTATGAAGAAGCGATACAAGATATCGATTCTGCTTTATGGCAAGAGGCCATGAAGTCCGAAATGGATTCCATGTACGCCAACCAAGTTTGGACACTGGTTGATGCACCAGAAGGCGTAAAGCCTATTGGATGCAAATGGGTCTTCAAGAAGAAGACCGACATGGATGGCAATGTACAAACGTACAAAGCTAGGCTAGTAGCGAAGGGGTATCGTCAACGACATGGTGTTGATTACGAAGAAACTTTCTCACCCGTTGCCATGATGAAATCCATTCGGATAATGCTTGTTATTGCTACATATTTCAATTACGAGATATGGCAGATGATTTGTTAAAATCACTTTCCTTAAAAGAAACCTTTTGGAGGATGTTTATATGTAACAGCCTGACGGTTTTATCGTGCCTAGACTTGTAAACAAGGTTTGTAAGTTGAATCGGTCCATTTATGGACTAAAGCAAGCATCGCGGTCATAGAACCAATGTTTTGATGAGATCATAAAAGAATATGATTTCATTCAAAACGAGGATGATCCTTGTGTATATAAGAAGGTTAGTGGGAGCACACTAACATTCATTATCCTTTATGTTGACGATGTATTGCTTATGGGCAATGACATTCCCATGTTAACATCGGTGAAAGCTTGGCTTTCATTAAAATTCTCCATGAAAGATCTGGGAGAAGCAGCCTTTTTTTAGGAATAAAGATATACAAGGATAGATCTAGAAAGCTGCTTGGACTCTCCCAGAGCACGTACATTGATAAAGTGTTGAAAAGATTCAACATGGATCAGTCCAAGAGGGGACTGTTACCTGTGTCACATGACATCTCTCTATCTAAGGACATGTGTCCTAAAACTCAAGATGAGAGAAACAGAATGAGTCGGATACCGTTCGCCTCGGCAATCAGATCGATCATGTAAGCCATGATATGTACACGACCTGATGTCTCGTATGCTTTGAGCATGTGTAGTCGCTATCAGGACGATCCAGGTAATGGTCACTGGATGACGGTTAAGAACATCCTTAAATATCTTAGACGAACTAAGGATGCTTTCTTAATTTATGGAGATGGAGAACTTGAGGTAACTGGGTATACCGATGCAAGTTTCCAAACCGATAAAGACGACACTAAGTCGCAATCCGGGTACATATTTTGTTTGAACAACGGAGCAGTAAGCTGGAAATCTTCCAAGCAAGAGACTGTTACCGATTCAACAATAGAAGCGGAGTATATTGCTACAGTTGAAGCAGTAAAAGAGGCAGTTTGGATCCGTAAATTCCTAATTGGATTAGGAGTAGTTCCATTAGCAGCTGAACCCGTTCCATTATATTGTGACAATAACGGGGCTATAGCGCAGGCTAAGGATCCACGGTCTCATCAACGATCCAAGCATGTTCTTCGACGTTTCCATCTGATTCGTGAGATCATACATCGTGGTGATGTAAAGATCGAGAAGGTTGCATCAGATGACAACATTGTAGATCCGCTGACGAAAGCTATTTCACAGCAAAAGTTTGAGAAACTTATACATAGTTCATGTGTTCGATGCTTGAGTGACTGGCTATAGGCCAAGTGGGAGATTGTTAGACAATTATGACCCATAGCGTCACTGTTTGTAAAAGACATTGTGTTTTTGTACAAAATTAACTATGTAGTAATGAAATTGCCTTTTATCATTTCGTAATTTATTTACTTTGATATATAAATGGTAAAAGTCCATATGATTAGTTCCGGATTGAGATGATATGAGACAGTATCAATCCATAAAGGTTTAATCATCAAATATCCCTAGTCGTAGTATTATCGAGACTGGACATCGATAATGCGGAATAGACTAGTATTGCACTTGTGCGCGTTGTGAGGGCATAACGACATAGTTCTCATATGTTTAAGTATAGGATACTTATGCAAGTGTGATAGGAGGTTGTGTTTTACCGATGGTACGGAAAACAGCTTCGCTCTGGATAGACCCCGCGGAATCCCATTGGTAGTATGTATATGTGTCTATGGGAGTCCGCGTCAGGGTAGATGTATTTGGTCTTAGCCTGAGACTTGCATCGCTAGTACTTGCGACAATCGGTGAACTTTGGTTTTGGTCGTCCAGGGCTTTAACAGGTTCTGTGTACGCCTCTATTGGGTTTACCGAGAATCGTAGTGTATTGGATGTGATGTCAAGACGGAAGTATCACTCCAGACATATGGAGATGATGATCACGCAGGGATTCATAACTAGTTCTCTATTATGTTGCAACCATCGGGATAATATGACAAGGTCATGATTATCCGATTCAAAGAGACTAGTTGCTTGATATCCGATATGTGCTTCGTATGGGGCATACACTATTCCAGCCCCAGGCCTAGCACGTGACATCAGATACTGGATCGCAATACGCAATACTACGTATACTACGCCTGACATAGATTATATATTCCAGTAACAATTTTTCTGGAGAATTGGGTAGGCACGATGTTTTGCTAGAAGCCAACCATGTCTTGTAAATCGGTAAGCACGTGGTACGAGGTACTCACTTTATCAGATAGTCCGATAACCGGATTTACTGCCAACATATCCAGAGATCTCTTGGGTCGCTTCCCAAAGATTCACCGATGACAGTTGACTTAAATTAGAATTAATCTGGGATTAATTTAGAGAGAGAAAATTAATCTGGGATTAATTGGGGCTTTATTTAATATGGGATTAAATGTGTTCAGTAGAGAGAGAACGCGATTAATTTGGAATTAATCGGTAAAATAAATTTAATAGTTGAATTTGATTTTTCTATTTAATTTATTCGAATGGGCTAAAATTAATATATCGGATATATTAATATGATTGGATTTCACTACGAAATTAAAGTAGGACTTTAATACGAACGAACGAATTAATTTAGAATTAGTTCGTAAACGATGTTCGTAATATATTTGCGAGGTATCATTATTTAATTAAATTAGATTTAATTATTTAGCGACGATAGTTCGTTTAATCGGATTAAACGGAACCGAGCCACGGCAAATGTTCGCAGAGATATTTGAATTTTGAATTCAAATAGTGGGGCCCACTTTGCATGTGTAATAGGTGGTGGTAGTTGGCATTTATGCCAAGCCACCAACCACCCAACCACCTTGTAATGGTTTTGGTAAAACCATTTACCCAACTACCAAGTTTTGGTGAAAAGGGTAAAAGGGTTTTACCAAAAACAAATCTCTATACATCATTTACACAAGTTAAAAAAAAATAGAAACCCTAGAGAAGTCTCATTGGGCGTGAACTTCATCCATTTGCTCTATTTGATTTTGTTCTTCAAATCAAAAGCTAGCAATTAAGCAAGTCAACAAAGGTGATAGGGAAACATCTTCAAGAGTTGGAATCAACACTTTGCTTGGATCTTGGAGATCATCTTCACAAATTTTTTAAAAGCTCAAATCCGTTCGTTGTAAGTATTCCGCAACTTGTAATGTTCTTATTCAATGTTTTTCATGCTTATTAGATCCTTGGCATGTTCTAGGAACACTAACACCAACTTGAAGGTTAATTTGAAATTTAATAAATTTGTGTAGAAAAATCTAGATTTTTCATTTTTATTTTACACACACATATGTACTATTGATATACACACATGTTTATAATACCCACACACACGTGTAATACATATCCACCATACACACACACTTAATAAAAGAATACACACACCCCCTTCAACAAAAACACACACACCTTCAACAAAAAACACACACAACTCACAGGAGAAACAAAAAAAAAAGAAAGAATAGAGCAGACCGATAGATCGAGAGACAAAAAGGGAAAAACAAAATAGGGGAAGAGTAACTGAGAGAGATGGAGAGAATGGGGCAGCTCTGGCCAAATTTCTAGTCGCCTACGAGCCCTTCTGCACTGTTTCGACATCGGTGATAACAGTAGGGGCCGTTGAGAGGAAAAATAGAGCAGGGGCAGTGGCAGTGTTAAAGAGAGGGACGTCAAGTCGTACTCTTGGTCGCCGGTGAGTCTCTAGTGTGTCCACGGTGTCAGATTCAATGAGCAGAGGCAGAAGTAAGTATGCTATGGTAGTGATTTCCTTGGGTGTTTTTGTTTTCAATGATGTTGAATTTGTTAAAGGAATTGGATAATTGGATGATAAGGAATGCTAGAGTGAATTAAATTTAGTTTTAAGATTAAGATTAAAAAGAAATTAGTTAGATTAAAGAAATTAGGAAAATTGGAGAAGATTAACTGTGAACCCTAGAATTTGGAGAAATTCTATAAACAAGGTAAAAGTTTGTTGGATGGGTAAATTGATAACTATACCGAGTAGATTGGATTAATAAAATATTGTATGCAAGTATGAAACATGAAAATTGTGATAATAAAGAATAATGAATATATTACGGATCTAATTAAATAGACTCAATTGTTGAACATGAATACGAGTCTATGTAATAATATGATGTGATGAATAATGGAATGTTTACTTGGCCATGAATATGGATTATTAATATTAATTGTAATGCGTGAGTTAATTATGAGGGTGTGTGACAATAGGCTAACATAAATAGGTATAAGAGTAATGTGTGCATTCTATAAATTCTGTTATCTAACGTGTGGTTATTGAGAGTTTTGAATGAAACCGTTTATAAAGAAATGTATAGAAGAGTGTGGCATGTAAGTGTACCTTTTAATAAGAAAAATGGGAAATGGTTAGATAAACTTATGAGATAGATTAATTTTATTTGGAATGATTAATGATTGACGTAAAATTAATGAAGGAAAATGACATTTATAATTTGTGAGGTATGTTATAAAGTTAGGGTTATAAAGAGGTTACGTGAGTGACTAGTGAGAAGTACAGATTATGATTTCTGTATGCGTATTGAAGTGAAGTTTTATTTGAAGAAGAACTGGAAAATTAGAATTTAATTTATGAATTTGAATAGTAATGAAGTATGTAAATGTGTATGGAACATGTTACGAAATCATTAAAGTGGAATGAGCGGTCTGCAAATGCATGTTTTATAGAATAAAGTTTATTGCTTAAGTATTAACATATGATATTATGTGTACGAAGTGCATATTAGATTGTAAGTAATTGAAAAAACTATAACCATTTATACTAAACTTGAGCATGAATTTACAATATTATGTGTGTAAAATGCTTATCAAAGTGTATAAATTTATAAAGTTATGACAACTTATAATGTAAATGAGCATGTGTGATATATGTAAAGTACGACGAAGATAGTATAAGCATGTAGAACATGAGTTAATTCAAGATAAAATCATGCAATGAAAAGAATACCTATGTCATTAATTTATAGATATGCATGAACAGATGCATGTAGTTACATGAAAACCTAAAGATAAGTATATAGGGAAACATGGTTAAACAAAAATGAATGAATAAATTGAATATATAAGTAAAGTCTTGCATTTTTTTATGCTGGTTGAGTGCGTATGTATAAGTATAGATTATTTGTTGGATTGTTTTATAAGCTGTTGATATTATTGGTCATGAAAGTAAGCTAAACGTTGATTATGTAATCGTGTATGAAAGCATATAAGCATAGAATAAAGGATACAAATATCATTTACTCGTAGGAATGCATAAGCATACATGTGTTTTATAATTTTTCAAAAATTAATAAAGAAATTAAGAATGCTTTTTTTTTTAGATTGAAGTGTTTTAAAGAAAAGTTTCAGATATTTTCGAATAAAATGTATTTCAGAAAAAATGTTTATAAGTTTTGAGATACATAATATGGTTTTATGTTTTTCGGGACATGAGGTAAAAACTCACCCCCAATATGTAACTATTACCGAGATGGAATTGATGGATATCATGGAATTGACGAATTGGGTCCGTGTGCACACGTTGAGCAGGACTAGGGTTGACAGATCCCCGAAATCATGGTTTCAGCGCTTGGCCGGTAGCATTGATCTGCACCCCCAGTTATAGTTTGTGGTATGACATGTCCAGTGAGTCGTGGTCTTGGGCGTGGAGCACCACCAGTTTAAGATATGCCCAGTTGAGTTGTGGTCTTCGGCATAGAGCACACCCAGTTGAGTCATTGTCCTCGGTGTAGAGAGATGTCCAGTTGAGTCGTTGTCCTGGACATCGAGTACTATCAGTTTCAGAGATCCGGTTGAGTATTCTCAGACACGTTCAGTTGAGTCGGTTTCCTGGACATAGAACAGTTTTCTATTTTCAGATTTTCAGTACGTAGTTTTCAAAAGTCAGATGTTAGTAAACAGTTTTCAGAAACTAGATTTTATAAACAGTTTTCAAATACCAGATATTTAGAACATGTTTTCAGGCAAACATGGTTCATAAGGAAATTTTCAAACAGTGTTTTCAGGAAAGAGTTTTCAGAAAATAGTTTTTTAGAAAAGGTTTTCGAGAAATATTTTATAAAAGTATGGCATGTTAAAATAGAATATAATTTTTAAGCTATTCATATAAATCATACATTTTAGAAACCATTTGAGTTGTATATAGCTTATAATAATGCATGATAACATTATTACATTTATATGCATATATGATTGATATTGGTATGAATTTTATGTTTACATAAGAGAAATTTTTTGTAGATAGTAATGCATGAATGTATGATTACATATACATGAATATATGGTTGATGATTGTTTAATAAAAAGAATATTTTATAATACCGATTTGTTGATATTTCAAGAAAGTTAAAGAAAGAAAGTTATTATAATGACCTAATCCAGATTAGTTTTGAGTGTACAAGAAAGTAAAAAGAAATTAGATTAGCGCGTTGGAAGCGTGATAGGCCTGATATGTAGGTTAATGATATAAAAGCTTGATGTATATAGTATAGATGTGTGGTAACGTGTATATTAAACAGAATTTAATATATATGTGTGATCAAATGAAAAGGATCATATATATGATCCTTAGATGCGTGGTAACGTGTATATTAAACAAAATTTAATATATGTGTGTGATCAAATGAAAAGGATCAGTTATATTATTGTAAATGAAAAAGTAATAAATAGATTGGCTCAGATTCTGTAAATATTGCATGGTCATATAGATAACTCAGGTTAACACAGAAATAGAATTCAGACTTTGTGTATGTTTGTCGCTCAAGGAATGAGCATAGTTACTTACTGAATCTTATGACTCACTATTCTACAGTGTTTGAGTTTTGCAAGTTGATGACCAGATCGGTCGATCCCAGTATTCATAGCCTGAGGAGCCGGATAGCACCGTTGTAGTCAGCCAGTCACCAGGTCTTGGGAGTATAAGTCTAGTTGTAAAGAAATTGAGTTGTGTAAGTTTAGTTAGTGGTAAAAGTTTTAATTTATAAGCATTTTTGGGCATAGAGCCCAGGTGTATTATGTCTTGAGTTTATTATTTTAGTGTTATATTGTGTGTTGGGCCCTTTAGGTTGTATGGAGGTGCTGGACTTTGATCCAGGTTGCATGACTTTTAACAATGGTCAGGCCAAAATTTTGTTAGAATCAGAGGCTTATGGAGGTAGGATTAGCCTGTCTTCTACCGGTAGCATCTCCTGTAGCGGGATGTTACAGACAATAACTTTTACATACAGCACACGTTGGATTGTTTTATAAATTTCGACCTTGAAACCTTCAGAGTTAGAAAATCTTATAAACATCAAAGTTGTAGATATTTGAGTCTTCCTTCATTTGAAACTAGAATAGCCACAATCCGATATCGAAGTAACAAATTATGGTCAAAATACTTAAATTATACAAGGTTGGTATTTCCGAAGTTTTACACTGTTAGAACTCCCTTTAAAGTTCCCGGCCTATAAATCCAAATGTCAAGTCCATTTTTCTAGTTATGCATCCAAAGTATTATTTCACATGTAAAAAATAAAAATCATAATAAAAATATATAAAACAAAGATTTAATTAATATTTCACAAGTGTGCTAAATTAATAGGTTAATAATGATTAGTTTCTCTTTTATTAAATTTACATTTTTAATGTTCATCACACCCACAACCACTTTATTACTAGTCCCTAGTAATTTAAGCGAAAACTTTTTAAAAAAAAATTCTTATCCAATTTAGCAATTGTTTTATTTCTTTCTAAATTAACAAATAAGTAAATTCTCATATACTTTTCACTCTTCTTCCATACACCCATAAGAGAAAGTATCAATCAATTCATTGTGCCCATAATATTCATAGGTCTTGTTGAAAAGAAAGTAATATTTTTGTCCTAAAGTTATATCAGAATTCACACCTTTCGGCAATGACAATTTATTTATATATAATTTTTTATTTTAAATAATAATACATCTTCAATCCTTGTAACGAGATTTGGGCTAGTGACTCATAAAACAATTAGCTTTGTGGCCTAGGTGTTAAGACACCCCTACAAACTTAATGTAACATCCCCGATCTGGGAGATGTTACCGACAGGGGATAGACCGTACTAACACTATAAGACTCTGTCATTCTAACCATAAATAGACACAACTATTCTTTTCTTTAATTTACTTTATTATGTGTGGGACCATAACCCAAACTTAAAATCAATAAATACAAACTCTACATCTGAACTGATAACTCAATAACACACTTTTACAATGACTGCCTCAAAGACAAAGACTAAAACAAATATTTTAGCTGGGTTTGACTAACTCACACTCAATCAAACTTGTACTTGGTGGACTCCAACCCTAGTGATTGCATCAGTATCCGTCCTCACGAGCTCGTCCTCCAAGAAAATCTGCAACCATAGAAAACTGGGAGTGGGGGGTTAGATCGTTAAACGATCTAAGTGAGTGGACTATAAAATTTAAATGTTGTAATAAAATCACTTAGTTCTGAAATCAAAATTTGAAACTCTTTTTCTGAAAATTTTGTCTGAAATCTCTTTTATAAAACTTTTCTTTCTGAAAACATATGAGGGCGTTACGTATCACCGTCCCCTCATACGCCTAACTGTTGCTAGTATTGCAAATCCATGACTTTGGGGCGTTACGTATCGTCGTCCCCCAAAACGTGCCACTACTGTCTCTGAAACTGGTGGTCTTGGGGTGTTACGTATCGCCATCCCCCAAACCACAAACTAGAACTGGGGGTGCAGATCTATGCTACAACCCAAGCTCTGAAATTAGGGTCTATAGGCGTTACGTATGGCCGTCCCCTTAGCCCTTCTCTAGGATCTGAGGGCATTATGTATCGTCTTCCCCTCAGTCTTCTACAAGTGCACATGTCTCTGTCCGTCAATTCCAAACTATATCAAGTTGCATACTGGGGTAGGTTTTTTCCCCATGCCCCGAAAAACATAAAAATCATACTTTGAGTCTCAAAACTGTACACAATATTTTATGAAAAATATTTACTTTCTCAAACATAATTTTATATGAAAATAACTGTAAAGAAAATCTTCTAACACCCTAAAGCGCAAAATATAAGTCTGAAGCAAAATAAAAATTAGTTTAAAAGAAGTGTGTCCTCTCACTATTTTGGAATCTGGATGGCATTGGATCCCTCGTCAAAAGAGATAGCAGTTCATGTGGATAATTTATGATCGGGAACTTAATTAGCATGTAAGTTGTAAGAATGAATATCAAAATTTAACTAAGCTGATTAATGTATCAACATATCTTATCTAAAAGGCTTATTCGACTTATATCTTGATATAAGATATTCCTTCGAACTGATACAAGACCTAAAAGGTGGCCTCAAACATGCTAGAAATGAACATGGATGGCTTAAAACTGATTAGGGCCACATTTTAAACTCGCGTCGCGACGCGCAAGCGTGCCTAAATTTTACTCTTTCGCATCACAACGCCAAAACCCTTTGGCGTCGCGACGCGACGCAGTTCCCGGTTAGCTGTTTTCCTTCTCCAACTTCAATTCACCCAAATACTCACCCCTTAAATTCCCATACTAAAACCCATTGTTCAATACACCACATTACCCTCAATTCTACATAAACTAAATCATTATTTATCAAAAATCAACTTCCAATTTATCCCATAAAATTCATAAGATTAAACCATTTCATCACTTTAATCTCATTTCATCACTTTAATCTCATGTTCTTAACTAACCCAAAAATTAGGGATTCCACTCAATTCCCACACATTTCATGCTACTAAAAGTAATTTCTAACATGCTTCTATCATTTATGTAACATCCCAGATTTTTGGAACTGTTCTAGAAGATTCTCGCGCTAACGTTATAGTCTCGGGAACATGATGAAGATGAAGAATAAGATTTCAAGTGATATCATATGAGTCGGAATAATATAAAGTGAAGAGTTTTCGCATCAGAAGACGCGTCGTCTCAAGGAAATAGTTGCGTGATATTTAATATACGCGTAAGTTTACAATTTTGATCACGAAATTAGCAAATGAACTCCGATCAAGTTGGTTCTTGAACCATCGAACTCGTTTTTATGAGACGAACAACTTTTGTGCTGAACACATTCCGAGAATCGCGCCAGAAGGGCATCAAAAGTGAAGATTTCCGAAATTACCCTTATAAGTGGGGGCATTTTAGTAATTTTCGAAAACAAGATATTTGTGTTGTTATTTATTATTGTTATTATTTTACAAGCAATTACAAAAAAAAGGAAACAGAATACGAAAATAAAGAAAAAGAGGGGGAAATGGCGTGAGAGAGAGAGAGATGGAAAGAGGGGCGCCGGCGGCGATCTGGCCGAAGATGCGGCGGCGCACCGATGGGGCTGTGATCGTCCAGCAATGGGGAGCAAGCCGGTGGCCGGTGATCGTCCAACGGAGCCGGCGACGGCGAGAAAATCGAGAAAGATAGTGGCGTGAATGGATTTGACGGATCCGGCTCGTTGGTTCGTTTCACGGCCCGAGCCACCTACCAAATCGAAGCTCTCAAAGAGTACTACGAGTATGCAGAGTCGATTTCATCGGACGGTGGCTGGTTGCACACGAAACGAGGAACAAAGCCTCACATGAATAGTAAACCTAGATGAACAGTAGCTTCGATCGAAATTCCATCAACACCAGCGCGTTCGTATGGTCGTTGGGAGTTCGAATATGGCCTCAGAATTTCGGTATGACTTTCCGTTTAGAATTTGTTATTTTAAAGTGTAACGATTTTTATTCGGATGCTTTTAATAACTCCGTAGTTTAGCGAATTTCCATGATATGAGTTGGATGTGATTTAATATATTAAAATGATAAATGTGATAGAATCCGGGGAGAAACAGATTAGATTTGATCGATCCGGTAGAATTAGTGAGTTTCTGGTAAAACGGAGTTTCTCGCGCGAATGAGTGTAGATGACCGTAATCATGGTTAAGATATAAATATGATATTGCGAGGGTAATTAAGTAATTCTGGATAGGTTCGGAGGGTTCGAGACCCATCCATTGCGTTTGCGGAAACGTTTTCGTAAAATTTTCCACAATACATAAAGTGAGAATCTAAGTCACCTAGCTAGTTTAGAATCATGCATAAACACATATTAGAGTAATGAAACTTAAACGGTAGAATCAGAGAGAATTCGTGTATTCTGGGAAAGTCCGGAAGTTTAGTATTGATAAATCGAAAGTTCCGCAAATAGCGTTTCTGACCATGTTTGTTACTTATTTTGACAGATCGGATCTAGGTTAGGAGTGACCGCAAAACTGTAGGGGTTTTTAGGGGGAATATCGGTAATGCAGCGGAAGCGGTTGGAAAATCAAATTTTCCGATTTCAAAACTTTTTCTCGGATTAATTAAATAAACATATTATTTAATTATCCAATAATCAAATAATGAAATAAAATTCAATAAATCATATTTAGGTGAATTTACCGAATTGCCCTTACACTTGGTATTGTCCATTTTAGTCCGAAATTGATCTAATCAATTTTGAATGATTCTAAATCATTTCTAAGATGAACTTAGCATGTTCAAAACATCAAAACACCAAGGCAACACAAAATCCCAATTTTTGACTCCTTGGCCGAATGCACCATTAGGTGGGCATTTTGTGCATTTTGTCATTTCATGCATCAAAAACACATCAAGATGTAATCCAATGAACATGAAACTTTTATGCATCATATACAATCCAATGCACAAATATATGAAAAGCCCCAAATTTGGACAAGGTCTTAAACCCTAATTTTTCAATTTCATCAAATTGGACAAATTAGACCAAATGGTTAAATCCAACACTTCAATCATCTTTCTTCCATCCAATCAAAGTCTCAACACAATGAAACAACTCAAGATCAAATCTAGGTCATCTAAGAGTGGGTCAACAACTCTAGATTAGCAACAAGGTTTCCAAAACCACAAAAGAACACTTATTACTACAATAGCCATAAGCTTCCTTCATCCACATGCTTTACACTTTCTCCAAAACTTCCATCATCAAAAAACACAAAGAATAAAGAAAGAAATAATCTAAGAACATCATATGTTAAAGCCTAGATCCTAAGGAACATTTTCCTTTCTAATAGCAAGTTGGAAAAAACTTACAAAAACCAAGCTTTCTTTGATTTCTTCTTTCTTTCTCACAAGCTTCCTTTGCTTCCATTAATGGAGTTTTCTTTAAAGTGTATTAGGTTATGAAATGAAATGAAATGAAAACAATTTATACTTGTGCAAGACAAGCCTTGGCCGAAATTCATTAAGCCAAATACAAGAAATTGTAATTTCAATTTCATTTCACTTATTACTTTATCAACTTGCATAAATATCTTAATACAACTTTATTAGATATTTATTTAAGTCAACAAATGCAACTAAGATAAATATAACTCTTATATTTAAGTGTCATGGCCAAATTAACAAGAAATAAAGGAAAAAGATATTTTCAATTTTCAAACAATTTTGATAAATATCTTAGGAAGTCAAAATCAATTTGACAACCTTTTCCTTTAATGTAAAGTCAAATCTTACACTTATAATCATTTCCTAACTTTATCATTTGGTGATATATTATATTTTAATTGTATTAATTATTTAACAATTAAATAATTAAATAATAAATTAAATACAAATATATCAAATATATGTGTTATATTTACTTTAAATATCTCAAATACATATTGATGATATATGTCAATACCTTCTATTTGACTATTATTAATGTGTATTTAATAATATCATATATTAAATACAAATACACATTAATTAGGAAAAGACGGTTCGGCCCGTTCGCATGTGTATTTTTCGTTTAACGATTAAACGATTTATAAATAATCATCATTATTCATAAATGTTGCTCTAGTGCTCTACGAGTTTGTTTCATTATTGAGACTCTCTAGATTCAGGTATATCCGTCACGAAAAACCAATTTCGTGTCCATAAATCTATCCACCCGTAGATTATGACGATCACGGATATTCTCGCTGAATCATACAGGTCGAGGTCATTGCATACGTATAATCTCTCCGTCACAGGTATCCGGATAATCCCAGAGATATAGATGTAAACGTCAAATCTCTATAGTATTATCCCGTCGACGTATTCATTAGCAATCTCTAAATAACATTCGGAACTTACTTCCGAGTATACTGTGGCCACAGATTTAACAGACTGCTAATTATATATGGACTACCTATGCTCTGTACACAGAACTGACGGATCCTATCTTGACACACACAGGATATCCTGAGGATCAGTCCACACCCAACGAACAGGCGGAGGTCTGATCTAAATAGATCGGTGACGTGACTGCCATCTAAGTGTGGAGGATATCTCATACATCCACAGTGGTGTCTCAAGTCGAAGGACCACTATGCTACTCAACCAGAGAAGATTCTATTGACGTTGGCGTACCATCCATTAAGAATCTTCGGTGAGCCGTTCAGTGTTTATCTATTATAAACACCTACATGTCTATACGAGTCTCCGCAGACTCATGGTTCATTAGGATAAACCATCGGACCGAGTCCCGATATACGACATGTACTGGTCTCAACAGATTTGACTAACCGACCCGTGTTAGTGAATCTTGACCAGGAACTTTATTTGATAATATACATTTAGCAGTGACACTTCCCCAATGTCAATTACAAACAAACTTTGTAACTGTGTACTGCATTATATATTATCGGGCCTTTGTCTAATATATACATATCACTAAACCACATTTAGTTTCAATCTAATAGTAATTAGATCGAATATGTATATAAGAACAAGAGGTGCAACCATAAATAAGTAATATTATGGAATAAGGGGATGTTCGTATTCATGAATCAGACATAAATACGGTGCGGATTGGCGCTCTGAGCACCAACCCCAACAATTTCTCCCACTTGCTCTAGTGCCAATCCACGGTATCATTTACACGTCTCAATTTGTGTATCATATGCACATGGCCCTCAAAAGCTCACCAGTACTTAAGAGGCAAGAACAAGTCCACTATGAATCATTGAGTTTGTCAAACAAACTCCATCGTTTCCCATAGTCGCATTATTCATATTTTGTATAATCTAGATTATATAATCTGATTTAATATGATTCTGATGCTACATAGTATTGTGCTACAGCTACTAAGTTGTCCAAGTATTTAGGGATCAAATCCAAAATACTATATGGACAACGTAAGCACACACAAATTAAAACTTCTAATTTATAAGGTCACTGTACAACTTCACAAGTCAATACTCATAAGTTGCATCTAATTCCTCAGTAGTAGAATCCTTCGTGACACTCCCACTGTATCTTTTGTGACTCTTTATGACGTAGACAGTCTAACGTCATAATTAGTCTCAAAACTAATATGACCCTAATGTTGTAGATTGTATTCTCCATGAACCAGAAACTCGTTCTTAATATCTCAAAGATCACAAAGAACGTGTTTCAAGATCCATCATATGGTCTATAGGATATCAAAATAACTCATATCAATTATGATTAAATTGATATCTTTAATCGCACATAATAAAGTATTCATTATGTCATCATCAAATGATACATAAGATTGATTAGACATTCTAATCAATATCTCTTTCTAAAAAGGAATCATCCTTTACGAAAGATGAACACGATATGCAAGACACATTAACTGTCAAACAGTTATACTAACTGTCATACAGATAGCCTAGTAATGTCCTTTATTAGATCATATCTAATGTACGAATAATAGGAGTATCTCACAAGTCTCCTAGTATATCTCATATATAAAACTTTATATCAAATATAACAGAGACTACTCCCACTGCTTTCACGGAGTAAAGAAGACTTAGGTAAATCTTTTACCTTACAAACATCTCATTATTACTATAATAATGATAATGTTGTTAGGATATATAACACTAGAAAGTAATTTGTACGCTCCCACTAACCCTTTTATCACATATGTATTCTATATACTTTGACAAAATCAGACAATCTGACGATATCAAAAATAGAGAACACATATTTCTAGAAGACTTATCCGAGACTACAATAGGCTCTATAAGCTTGCACACTAAACTGCGATCTCAGCAGAATACAAACTCTGGGGCCATTCTAGAATGTACTCTTAAAACAAAGAAATCACAACTGATCTCTTATCTGAATAAGTCATTCAAAAATGCCACTTTGCATTCTTTAGCCAAAATGTACAGTTTAACATCAACATCAACCCACAGATCTTAAATTGTTCAATTAGTGTGACTAGAGACAAGTTTCCTTAGAATCTACAATAGATTGCTGAGTATAACTTTTCTCACTGTCATATTGCAAAGGTTAAACCTTTAATAAGCTCACATTGCTTTCGCTGCGCAAACAATTAGCACATATCATGAACTAATTCATAATGAAAGCTTAATCAGGTTCAAAACTTGATCGTAGTAAGCTATGAACAATCTTAGATCTATGGTTCAATGGTGAACCAGAATCGATATTAAATATCGCTTCTATTATAAGTTATAGGATAACTTTCTTCGGTAAGAAAACAACAAAATCATTAAGTATCAAATACTCGTTAATGATTCTGATATCCTATTAAACTTATTAATTACGCAGTTCCATTTATAATTTATCATTCTCACATTTGACTTCATTAAGTCAAGTCTTTTCTACAATACTTAACATCAGATGTTACACACCAAGTAATAAAACGATTTTATTATTTAGGATCGTAGGAAAGATATTCTATCAAATAGAATACAATATTCTATTAAACAGAATAAACGATAAATTTTTACTTATACCCCCGAGGTGTAAGTAATCTCCATTATATAACTATTATAAAAGAAATATTCAAATCTCAAACTTTTCAAGATTCGAATTTTCTACCTATACATATCTTATATGCAACTGTAGAAAATAATGGAACATTAATTACAGAGATGGATTAGTGTTATTGGAGCATAACCCCAAGAGTATTGAAAACTAATTCGGCAATATTCAATATCAAACGAATCAAATCATATAAGATTCGATTACTCCCACTGCCTCAATTCCATCAAGATGGAATCGTGGAAGAATAATATTGAATAAGAATCATATTCATTAATAACCTTAGAACTAATTGCTTTATATTCATACGTTTGATCGTATCAAAGATCTTTGAACAATTCAAAGATTTGTAATGAATTTTGAGGATAGAGTTCTCTAAGAACTTTAGATTGAATATAGTTGAACAAGTCAAAGATGTTCAATCTATGTTTCATCAGAACAGATAGAAAGTTCTTGATCATATCAAGACGTTCAATATGTGTTCTTTTAGAAACACGTAACTAAGTTATGACAATTCATAAACTAAGTTACGAAGTAAAGAAAACTACCTTAAGCAATTACAATTTATTAAATTACATACATCCAATGTATCAATTAAATAAATCTGGTGGTCCAATGACAAATCATCGGTTAAACGAGATCTTAATCACCTTCCTGAATACAATATTCATTAAATGGACAAGGATGTGTGGTGTGATCTGGTATCAAACCATCCTTTACCATACGGGATAAGCATATAATGCTTAAGTGATTTAAACTCATAAAGCACCGTTCTAAATTATTTACTTTACCGAATAATTTTTCTTAATGTTTATCTCTACGTTAATGACACTACCAGTTGTATTTTGAAATATATATAACAGTTGTTTATAAAGAACATGTAACTATCAAATAGTCGTAAGTTCTGATATCAAATATCAAAAACAATCATTAACTAATATTTCAAAAAACTAGACGGGAGATTTGGTATACAATACCTATAGTTGTAGCATTGTGAAAATCAATATTTTCTATACACAACTATACGCATCTCCTTTCTTTAGCTTTACTATTTGCATTCAACTATTCACAACAATTGCAAATAATTGATTAGCAAATTGTGTCAGACACATTGCCTTTAGGTCATTAAAGCTAAGAAACATCATTACTAGATAAACAAACACCTAATGGGGCTTTCTTAATGCCAGTCAAGAATTTTGAGACATGAACTGATTCAAGTCAATTCTTACTGCCATAAGAAACTATTGTCTCTACATTATTATATCCTAACGGGATATCTATCTAGATTATCTATTGTGACTTAGAAACTAAGTCATCAACCATCTTGATTTTTGAAGAAAATCGGAACAACAGTTCCCGATGGTTTAGACCAATCTAATAATATCCTAGTCTATTGGTATCTAGAACCTATTCTAGAATAACTGCAACCAAGTATCAAGTCATATAACATATCAAAATATGTATACAGTAATAAAAGTTTAATTCTATATAAAAAGAATAAGGAGGAAACAAACAAGCGGCAATTTCCATAACAACACACTGCCTAAGTTATGGAATATTTTTAAACTTAGCAGTGCCTCCCATTATTTTGCGTAATGCCGTAATCCCCAACGGAAAGACGAGAATTCAATAATTAAATCGAATTCCATAATGGGAAGAGGACCCATGAATATATTTCGACTCACAGCAGAGGGCACGGTCTCGCCTACGTATATTCACAGGTAGACAACTCATTACAATCACTCACTAGTGATTCCTGGGTTCCGGTCCTGGTCGTTTCTCGTTGTCGCTGCGAAGGCAGGCCCACAAGGAGACGTACCAAGGTTAAACTTGTCAATGATAAACTCAAGTTACTTGCGTAACCCTGACAGCTAGGGCACGTTCAGGATTCCGCTTTCGCTTGAATTTATCTATTATCTAATATAAATCCGGCATAAATAAATTTCTATCAGCTACATCCTCACAGCAGAGGCACGGTCTCGGATGTAGTCAACGAAAAGATATTATAAACCGTATTGACAAGACGGACCAAGTAACAAGTATTCCAAATACTAGTTACCTTAAAACCTTATTAGCGGGGATATTCATTAAGTGTCATACACCCTAAATCTAATCAAATTAGATTATAACATGCATGTATAAGTCAAGAAACATGATTAAACATTGAATAAAAACAAGCTAATCATTATGGAGGCCTAGAATCAGACTCGCTCTGATACCATTTTGTAGGGGTTTTAGGGGAATATCGGTAATGCAGCGGAAGCGGGTGGAAAATCAAATTTTCCGATTTCAAAACTGTTTCTCGGATTAATTAAATAAACATATTTATTTAATTATCCAATAATCAAATAATGAAATAAAATTCAATAAATCATATTTAGGTGAATTTACCGAATTGCCCTACACTTGGTATTTGTCCATTTTAGTCCGAAATTGATCTAATCAATTTGAATGATTCTAAATCATTTCTAAGATGAACTTAGCATGTTCAAAACATCAAAACACCAAGGCACACAAAATCCCAATTTTTGACCCTTGGCCGAATGCACCATTAGGTGGGCATTTGTGCATTTTGTCATTTCATGCATCAAAACACATCAAGATGTAATCCAATGAACATGAAACTTATATGCATCATATACACATCCAAATGCACAACATATATGAAAAGCCCCAAATTTGGACAAGGTCTTAAACCCTAATTTTTCAATTTCATCAAATTGGACAAATTAGACCAAATTGGTTAAATCCAACACTTCCAATCTCATCTTTCTTCCATCCAATCAAAGTCTCAACACAATGAAACAACTCAAGATCAAATCTAGGTCATCTAAGAGTGGGTCAACAACTCTAGATTAGCAACAAGGTTTCCAAAACCACAAAAGAACACTTATTACTACAATAGCCATAAGCTTCCTTCATCACACATGCTTTACACTTTCTCCAAAACTTCCATCATCAAAAACACAAAGAATAAAGAAAGAAATAATCTAAGAACATCATATGTAAAGCCTAGATCCTAAGGAACATTTTCCTTTCTAATAGCAAGTTGGAAAAACTTACTAAAAACCAAGCTTTCTTTGATTTCTTCTTTCTTTCTCACAAGCTTCCTTTGCTTCCATTAATGGAGTTTTCTTTAAAGTGTATTAGGTTATGAAATGAAATGAAATGAAACAATTTTACTTGTGCAAGACAAGCCTTGGCCGAAATTCATTAAGCCAAATACAAGAAATTGTAATTTCAATTTCATTTCACTTATTACTTTATCAACTTGCATAAATATCTTAATACAACTTTATTAGATTTATTTAAGTCAACAAATGCAACTAAGATAAATATAACTCTTATATTTAAGTGTCATGCCGCCGAAATTAACAAGAAATAAAGGAAAAAGATATTTCAATTTTCAAACAATTTTGAATAAATATCTTAGGAAGTCAAAATCAATTTGACAACCTTTTCCTTTAATGTAAAGTCAAAACTTTACACTTATAATCATTTCCTAACTTTCATTTGGTGATATATTTATATTTTAATTGTATTAATTATTTAACAATTAAATAATTAAATAATTAATTAAATACAAATATATCAAATATATGTGTTATATTTACTTTAAATATCTCAAATACATATATTGATGATATATGTCAAATACCTTCTATTTGACTATTTATTAATGTGTATTTAATAATATCATATATTAAATACAAATACACATTAATTAGGAAAAGACGGTTCGGCCCGTTCGCATGTATTTTTCGTTTAACGATTAAACGATTTATAAATAAT
Source organism: Zanthoxylum bungeanum (assembly GCA_019454045.1). Classification (NCBI taxonomy): domain Eukaryota; kingdom Viridiplantae; phylum Streptophyta; class Magnoliopsida; order Sapindales; family Rutaceae; genus Zanthoxylum; species Zanthoxylum bungeanum. The sequence goes on from SKCR01040758.1 coordinate 50,255, forward strand.
CATCATTATTCATAAATGTTGCTCTAGTGCTCTACGAGTTTGTTTCATTATTGAGACTCTCTAGATTCAGGTATATCCGTCACGAAAAACCTTTCGTGTCCATAATCTATCCACCCGTAGATTATGACGATCACGGATATTCTCGCTGAATCATACAGGTCGAGGTCATTGCATACGTATAATCTCTCCGTCACAGGTATCGGATAATCCCAGAGATATAGATGTAAACGTCAAATCTCTATAGGTATTATCCGTCGACGTATTCATTAGCAATCTCTAAATAACATTCGGAACTTACTTCCGAAGTATACTGTGGCCACAGATTTAACAGACTGCTAATTATATATGGAATACCTATGCTCTGTACACAGAACTGACGGATCCTATCTTGACACACACAGGATATCCTGAGGATCAGTCCACACCCAACGAACAGGCGGAGGTCTGATCTAAATAGATCAGTGACGTGACTGCCATCTAAGTGTGGAGGATATCTCATACATCCACAGTGGTGTCTCAAGTCGAAGGACCACTATGCTACTCAACCAGAGAAGATTCCTATTGACGTTGGCGTACCATCCATTAAGAATCTTCGGTGAGCCGTTCAGTGTTTATCTATTATAAACACCTACATGTCTATACGAGTCTCCGCAGACTCATGGTTCATTAGGATAAACCATCGGACCGAGTCCCGATATACGACATGTACTGGTCTCAACAGATTTGACTAACCGACCCGTGTTAGTGAATCTTGACCAGGAACTTTATTTGATAATATACATTTAGCAGTGACACTTCCCAATGTCAATTACAAACAAACTTTGTAACTGTGTACTGCATTATATATTATCGGGCTTTGTCTAATATATACATATCACTAAAACATTTAGTTTCAATCTAATAGTAATTAGATCGAATATGTATATAAGAACAAGAGGTGCAACCATAAATAAGTAATATTATGGAATAAGGGGATGTTCGTATTCATGAATCAGACATAAATACGGTGCGGATTGGCGCTCTGAGCACCACCCCCAACAAAACCAGGTAAGTAACTCATGCTACGAATACTTAAGAGATTTAACATTGTTCGAATTAGTTATATAATAAAGTTGTATATAGTATATGCATGAATTCTGTATATATATAGATGAATGTAAGTGAAAGAAGCAGGTGTATGAGCAAAAGATAAGCATGAGCATATGAAGTAAAGAGATGCATATATAAACCAGTGTATACATATATATAGACTATTTTTTGCCCGTGCCTACGGCACGGTGTTACAAAATTAAATGATTTTATTTTTTAATTAAATAATGACAGTGCCTACGACACGGTGTTACAGTATTTGGCCCGTGCCTACGGCACAGTGTTACAGAATTAAATGATTTTATTTTTTAATTAAATGATGCACGTGCCTACGGCACGGCACGGTGTTACAGAATTAAATGATTTTATTTTTTAATTAAATGATGCCCGTGCCTACGGCACAGTGCACGGTGTTACAGTATTTGGCCCGTGCCTACGGTACGGTGTTATAGAATTAAATGATTTTATTTTTTAATTAAATGATGCTCGTGCCTACGGAACGACACGGTGTTACAGAATTAAATGATTTTATTTTTTAATTAAATGATGCCCGTGCCTACGGCACGGTGTTACAGTATTTGGCCCGTGCCTACTGTACGGTGTTACAGAATTAAATGATTTTATTTTAACTTTCTATTTTTTAATTTGAAAATTTGAAAATTTTGACCATTTCCATCAATCAATTCACTCTCTTTCCTCCAATTACCAATGAAATAATCTGAGCGTTAATTAAGCCACATAAAGAGAGCCGTTGGATGCACTCTCTTTCCTCCAACACCATTCTCCTTTATTATAGAGATAGATAAAATATGTAAATGATGTCATGTTTATGATTATAATTAAACGAGACTTGGATATGGGGGTTGTAGAAACTACACCCTATGGAATGGGATCAAAGTTTAAAGAATGACGATTTGTAAGAAGGTAACTATTGAGAGTAACATTATTTGCTATATAATAGAGATAAGTGACGTAAGAATTAAAAAAGGCCCGTTTATGTGAGTAAAAGAGTAAATAGTCTATGAATACGATAAGCCTATAGATCAATTAGATGATTTGAAAGAATATAAGATATTATATGTGCATAATTATAATTACATATGAAAATGAATATATTTATATGATTTAGAATTCTGGTTTTATGTGTGTGAATGTCTATACTTTGAGGAATTAATACGATAGAGAAGTTGAAGAATGTGTAAATTGAGTGAATGTGTATAGAGTGATGAAACATCAGAGCTTTGAATGTGATTACAAGTAAAGGCATATAATTAGTAAAATAGTATGAAAAAGTATATGCATATGTTCATTAGTAGTAGTATAGATGTATGATAAATCATATATGTTTTAGTGTAAACAAAGCATATTAATGATAGTATGAGCCTATAGATTATAAGGTCATTAGAGATGGAAGCATGTAAGATTAGAATTCGCACATCATTAATTTATGAGTATGCATGAATATGTATATGTGCATAAATGACATTATAAGGAAGCATGGCTAAGGTAGAAAGGATCATGAGAAAGCATCTGCTTGTGTGTGTGTTAAAGTTTTCAGCAGTTGAGCAAAAAAAAAAGAATGTTTTCAAAGATTTCAAATATTTTAAAGAAAAGTTTCAAATGTTTTGAAAGATAACATATTTCAGAAAATGTTTTCTTTCAGTTTTGAGATATCTTATATGATTTTATGGTTTTCGGGGCATGAGGTAAAAACTCACCCCAATATGTAACTATTACAGAGATACAGTTGGAATTGATGGATTCAGAGACATGTGCACATGTCGAGGACTGAGGGGACACTCTTAGATCCTCCAGATGGGCTAGGGGGACGGCGATACGTAACGCCCCTTAGACCCCAGTTTGAGCTTGGGTGGTAGCATAGATCCGCACTCCCAGCTCTAATTTATGGCTTGGGGACGGCGATACGTAACGCCCCAAGACCACCAGTTTCAGGGCAGGTATGACATGCTTTGGGGGACGGCGATACGTAACATCCTAATGTCATGGGTTTGCATATCTGGCTCTAGGGCGTATGGGGGGACGGCGATACGTAACGCCCCCATGTGTCAATTTTTCAGCAGACACTTAGATATCAGTTTTTTAGAAAAGAAGTTTTGAAATATCAGATTCCTAGAAAACAGTTTTCAGAGATATATAATTTAGAGGAAGTTTTTAGTTTTCAGTTTTCAGATACAGATTATAGTTTCAAATGCAATTTTTAGTTTTTAGTTACAGCTTTTAGAAAGAGCTCTTTAGAAAAGAAGTTTTCAGAAAAATTGATTTTATAAGAGATTCAGAATTTTAAAACAGAAATTAGTTTCGAGTAATGTTTCCAACAAAGAGTACTTCAGAAATGGTTTTCACAAAATATGTTCTAAAGACATAGCATGTTGAAGTAAAGTATGATTTGCAATTATGGCATATAAATCATGTATTCTAGTAAATCATTGAGATGCATATAGTTAATGTAAATGCATTATAGCATGAGTACTTTTAGATGCATGTAGCTAACATTGACACATGATATCATTATTATGTTTATATGTATTTGTAGAAGATGTTGGTATGAGATGTAGGGCTATATAGGAGATTCTTTTTATGAATATTAATGTGTGATTATATAATTACATTCTTACATGTCAGCATGATCTAAGTAGTGTGATAAATATTTGAAAGAAAGAATATTTAATTTTTCGACTTGATGATATTTCAAGGAAGGTAAGAGTAAGAGGTTATAATAAATACCGGAATCAGATCAAAAGTAAATATAAAGAAAAGTGGAAAGCTTTTAAAGTAATGTAGTGGAAACGTAATGAGTCTTGGTATAATAGATGGATTATAGAGCTTAATAGCCATACTATAGATGTTTAAAGTGTAAGTAAGAAACAAGATGTAAGGGTGTGTGTGAGTTAGAACAGAAAATTTGTAATAAGTGGTAACGTCTGAACATAGATAAGAGTTTTATAGTTAACTCAGAATTGAGAATCAAGTATGACTATATAGACAAATTTAAGTCATTAATTGATTAAGAAATAGACTTTGTATGCTCAAGTTATGAGCATGGTTACTTACTGAGGTTTATGACTCACACCGTTACAGTTTGAAGTTTTGCAGGTCAGTAGCAGTCATATAGAACCAGCAGGATAGCAGTGAAGACTTTGAAGACAGTGGATCGCCCCAATTACAGTCAAGAGAGTTGTTGAGTTGCTTGAGCAGGTTGTCTCCGAGTGCTAGCTATAAGCCAGGTTGCATGATGTTCTGCATACATCATGCCAAAATTTAGTCAGAATTAGAGGCTTTTGGAGATGGGTTTTCCTGTCTCCTATCGGTAACATCCTGGCCTAGGCGGGATGTTACAATTTATCTATTATTTCATCATCAAAATCCATAATCCAACATTTAGGTCAAATGCCCTTACCTTATTTCATTGTTATTTCCTTCACCCTCATAGACTCCCAAGGTTGCCAAGCTTTTCTCAATTTCTATTCTTCTTTTCTTTTTCTTTTCCTCTATTCTTCTTCTTTTTTCATTTCTTTTTCTTATTCTTTCCTCTCTCCTTTTCTCACGTCTCTTCCTTTCTTTTTTGTTACAAAATTTTATGATTAGTGAATAGTGAGCCCTTTATATAGTGGGCATTGAATTATATTTGGAAGGTTGGGGAAAGTGTAGAAGTGTGTAGGAAATTTGAGATTTTTGCATTTTACCCGAAATCACTATTCATTCGAATTTTGACTTGTATTTTTGACCTATTTCTGGTCAGATTTTGGAAAAATATTCAACGCAGAAGTTGTAGATCTCGATCTAAACTTTCTAACGATATAAAATTCATAAAAATATGGGTTCATATGAAAATGTTATGCCCCAAATACCATAGACTATCTAAAGGGGAACACTGTACAGTCTTATCCTGGGACTTTGAGGAATTTACCGATTGTCCCCAAAGTCATTCCATGAGTATATTTGAGTCTCAATATAATTTATTTTATGTGCATTCATCCCTTTCCTAATAATACAGTTGTATACAATATTAAAAAATATCGGTCGCTACACTTAATTTTTCGGATCTCAGATGTTAAAAAAAGAAATGTATGATTTTTTTAAGCTTTCTCTTTAACCAATGTAAGGAGCTTTGGCCAGTGACTCCCAAACTAGTTGGCCTTAGGGCATTAAGTGTTAAAACACCCATACAGACTTAATTGTTTGTGTTAGAGAGGTTACGAAATCAAAATTATTCAAACATATTTTTTTTTTACAAACTCATGCTCTACTGTTTTACCCGAATAATCACTGCTTACTGAAGTAAGATGTCCGATTACTAAATAAAAGCCTGGTTAGATTTTTTGAATAAAAACATAAATTCCACTCCCTTTAGGTGCACCTCCAACAAATTAGAGAACTGAATATTACAATATTTTCACTTAAACCCACGATCATATGTTACCGTGTAGATTGATAATACCTGTCAAATGAGAAAATGAAGATCAATTTTAATCAATATTATGGAGAATTCACAAATTTAAATAACTCAAAAATAAAAAATAAAAATAACTTGTTACGAATTACATTGAGATCTGTCTCAGGAGTGAAAACTCTTACATTGCCATCTCCAAATAATAATTCCACTTCGTTAGTCAAAACTTTATTGTTGGTTGTGTGTACTTTTTGTTTGAAAAGCACAAGAGAAAATCAACAAGAAATATTTTTTTTACACATAAAATAACAACAAAGCAAAAACATTATAAAAAAACTTTTTTTTTTACATAAAACAACAACACAAAAATGAAAATAATTTTTTGAAAGAAAACACAATAATGAAACATAAAAACGAAAATTATCTAGTTAATTATCCCCTCACTCAATCAAATTTAGATGTTTTCCCCAACGTCTGAATAAGAAGAAGTAGAGTTTAGAAGAAACTAGCTGGTTAGTGCGGAATTGACAATTGAATCTACGACTATATGAAAGAAAAATTACAGAATAAGATTCAAGTCTACTCTATGCATCTTGCCACGATCGTTATCAGACTAGTTCAACTTGGAAAGAATGAGGTCGATTTTTGGTTAATAAGCTAAGAGTTTGTCAATTAATTCATTAGCTTTTCTTTTAGTTAGGTTGATATCATTACCGATTTCAAAATGAACCCGAGTCTTTTGGCATTATCAAATAATACTAAAAGAAATTGAAAAATATACTCAACATTGAGTAGTCCAATGAGTTTTCGATGAATGTTCAATTTGCCAATGAAACAACTGTGAATAATTCTTCCAATATGCCTAACCCACCTGGTAAAGAAATAAAAATGTCAACATGATTAGTCATTTCAATAAGTCTTTCAGACATACCTGAGACAATACATTCTTCTCCATTTGATTTTCTAATGAGGTTTTCGTCTGCCAAAGGTTTTGGAATGATCTCCCAAAAACTTGACTGCCACTTTCTTGCACATCCTTTAAAATACATCCCATCAATCTAAGATTGTCACCGTCATCTACTAAGTGCATGCTTCTTTCCGCCATAACTCTACCCAATTATTTTGCAGCCTCAATAAATTCTTATTTAGTTTCAGAGCTAATTCCACAAAACAAACAGATATTAGTGACTCGTCGTCTTGAAATTTTCACCATTTTTATTCACTCTCTTATCTGGTTGCGTCGAAGAGAGAAATAACGAGCCGTATTTATGGATCCTGAAAAATAGTGAGTAATAAAAGCACTAGTACTTGTAAAATGATAATTGTCAGATGAACAGTAAAATAGAACGTGAAAGTCGAAAAGTTTAAATATTGTCGGTAAAAGTAGAGGAAATCAAAACAATAAATTAAAGTGAAGAAAATCAAAGCAATAAATTGAAACAATATGTACTGGTAGTTGTGATTGTGACTCACATCTTCCTCTAGATTTATGTCTAGTAACGGCTTGAATGCCCTCTAGGGGTCGAGTATATGATTCCCATCTAATTTTCTTATAAATTAACAAACAAGATATTTTAAAGTCAGATTTTCGAGACTGTATTATTGTCTTTCTTTTTGAAATTGTGTATGCAAATTGTGAATCACTCGAAGAACATATCCATTAGGATGCGTCTCAAGAATCAGTGATATATCATATAAAGACTCCTTACTCAAGCCATCTCTAATGAATTGGATTTTATCTTCACGATTGTTAGACAGCATTCCTAAAGAATGACAACGAGTGTTGCACATCCAGCGTGCATATTTATAACAAACACCTAATTGTTTATCTTTTGTTTCTTAGCATAGGTGTTTTTCCCAAAACCAGGCATGTAACAAATAAAAGAGTCAGATGACTCATATGCCAAGTGAACCCTTGCTTCAATTACCCAACGAATATCACTAGGAATATCATGGATTATAAGAAGCCTTATTCTTTCGGTGTGTGCTTTGTAAATTTTCATCAGAGCATTTTGGGATAGAGCATGAAAATATTTGTGGAGTTTTGCGAGAGTTTCTGTAACATACCAGTAATGTGCAACATGCCCAGCACAATAAATAATTGTACAAAGCATGTTAATAATCATTATATGTTATAAAAATAATTTTCATGACCTAGGAATCTCGACTGGAGACTCGGGGATAATTTTTCAAGTTTTGACGCTTTTCCGCTAAACTTTTCGTTTTGTACAGCTGTTAGTAAAATAGCCATAACTTCTTCATTTTAACTCCGATTTTGAGGAATAATATACCGTTTCAAAGGAAAAACATATACGCACATCGAATGGGAAAACATAGACGTACAAACTTTGTGTTGAATATTTCCTCAAATTCAGACCCGAGCTAAGTCAAAAACACCTTTTTTTCCCACTGACCTGCACTGTGACGAAAATGAGGAGTAAAAAGAAATTTTCATTTAAGCCCAAAAGCCCATTTTGTTTCTTCAAATCCAGCCCACTCCGAATTACCTAGGGGACCCTAGATTTCTCTAGAAAATACTTACCAAGCCAAGACATAAATAAAATCCACCAAGCCCCTTATTTTTGATGATGGCCAAATGAAAAAAAAAAGAGAAGAAAATTTTCCAGGATTTTCTAAATCCTTAGTTAAGAAGTGATGGAAATCAAGCATAAGCAAGATATTGGGAGATTCATACAAGCCCTAGGGAGCAATTGGAGTAAGGTGGCAAGTTGATAAGGTAAGAAAATTCTATTCTATAACTTATAAGTTGTGATTTTACATTAATGGTGGAATTTTATGTTAATATAAGTACATTTGAATTTAATAAGCATAAATAAGTTGTTTAGTGTGATGATTATATTGTATTATTACTTTTAATCCAAACCCTAGGTTGGCTAAGATGGAGTAATGAAATGAAAGGAATGTGTGGTTGGGATTAGGAGTAATATTGCTAAGATGAAATGTTGTTGATGGTGCAATGGAAATGGGAAAAATATGATCATTGATAATAGCAATTTTCGGTAGTAAAGAAAAGGAGGAGAGAGGGGCTTATTTGCCTTGTTTAGTGAAGTATTAGGTTTTTGGACATGTAATTAATGTGGAAATGGAGGGATATATAACAATAATTTGGAAAATAGTGAAAAAGAAACTAATTGCACACCAAGTGTTCGACAAATTACCCCAATGGACTAAAATAAATATTTGGAAAAATTTAACACAAAGTAATATGTGTTATAGATATTAGGAAGTCCGAAGAATACAGCAAAATTAAATAAAATCGGAAAAACGGCGTAAATCGCAAATGGGCAGCAAGTTCCAGAAAACAGAGCATTCTAGACATGTCACATTTTTTGAATTTATAACTTGAGTTTTAGATCTCCGATTGACAAGCTGTAAAGTTATAAGTAAAATAGACACAACTTTGAGTAACATATCCAAAAATCAGAATTTTTGGACTTAAGACGCTAATGTAGAAAAATCTCCAAAATCAATTGATCGGCAGTAAAGTCTGCACCTGTGACCTAATGACCTAGGCTCGGTTTTTGATTTTTAAAATGAGTTTCGGGTGTCCAAACAATGAGCCGTTTGTGCCAAAATAAACTAGACACATAATAGCCCGATATAAAAAATTCAGAACTATTGGACTTAATAAGAATTTTTGGCGGAGTTTCGAAGTGGAGTGATCAGCAGGAACTGATCTGATTTTGTCCCTGATGAACAACTGGTAGAAATCAGTTTTTTACGGAGTTCGGGAAACGAAATCAGGATCCATAAAATTTGGGGTAAAGTAGACTCATAGGTAATTCATCCATAAAAATTTCAAGTCCAAATTCCTTACCAATTGCTCCTAGCAAAATTCCAAAGTCTGACCCAACAACCTGAAAAATTCTGGTTCAGATATTCTTATAAGTTCATTAAATATTTCTTTGTTCTAACAATCCCTTTATTCTTATAGATCAACGTCATGACTCACAACCACCGTTGACGCTGTGAAAAGACGCCGTCAAGCCCAAATCTATGAGTGGACACCTCTTTCTTTAAATTGATTTTATTTATTGATTTACTTGTTCTTTATAAATCCAGACTTACTTTTCCAACACGTAGGGCGTTAGCCTTTATTTATTTACAGTCATTTTTCAGATGATAGCGATTTAGAAAAGAAATATTTTTAAACTTGAGATTTATATTTTCGGGACATGAGGTAAAAACTCACCCCCAATATGTAACTTGAGATCCAGTTTGGAATTGACGGATATAGTGACATGTGCACATGTGGAGGACTGAGGGGACACTCTCAGATCCTCAAGCCGGGCTAGGGGACGGCGATACGTAACTCCTCTGGATCCTCAGATGGACATTCCTGGGTGGAAATTACACTCAGATGGGACATTCCTGGGTGGAGATTCTGTGACTTGGGTTTTCTATAGTAGTGCCGAGTGATATAACTGAACTTGATTTCTTAAGATGTTTTACAGCATGACTTTACATTGTTCTTTACAGTATGATTTGACACACTTACGGTGCAGTTTCATGATATTGTTTACCGTATTTTCATGACGAATAGTTTTATTGTCCGATTTCGTTAAGTTGTTTAAGTTGTCACTTATCTGTTTCAATGATTTTATCAAACAGACATTGTCGATTATTTTATACATTTTAATATTCTTTCTTCTTGTTGTTTTAATTTCACCCACTTAGATCATATGACGATCTAACCCCCCACTTCCAGTATTTGTTTTGCAAGAATTCCAGGAGGACGAGCTTGGGAGGACGGATACTGATGCAGTCGCCAGGGTGGGAGTCCACAAGCTTTGAGTCATATAGCATGAGAGTCCAGTCAGTGTCAAGTAAAAGATTCTTGTATGCGTTAGTGTAGTCTGAGTCATTATTGAGTATCTGTCAATATTTATAAAGAAGAGTATTCAAAGTACACAGACATGAGACATAAAAATATTTTAAATTGAGTTAAGGTGTCTATGCATAACATTGCATCTGAATAGATTAGAATACAGTCAGAAAGTCAAAGGCTTATGGGATTAGTCCTGCTATCCTCTGCCGGTAACATCTCTCAGTCTGGGGATGTTACAGTTTCTTCCATGTCTTGATTGTATGGTATCAGTAATCTTAGGAAACTGAAAAAACCGACTTAGAGTCACAAAATACCGTTATCCACTGTTTAACCGGGGTGCAAGACTTTGAAAAAAGAGAAAAGAAAAAATATACTGCAAAACTCAAAAATATAGAAATTAGACAATTACTAAATAAAATAAAATAAAAGAATAGCTTATAATACATCAATCACAGTACACTAGGTTTAAAAAGAAAATGGATTCTTGAAAATTTGAACACTTCAAAAATGATTTCAGACATTATCCATCTGTTTTAACTATATCATCATCCATAGGATTCTCAATGTAAACAACTTTATATGGGTAAATATGCTTCACAATAAATGGGCCACTCCATTTGGATTTCAATTTTCCTGAAAATAAATGAAGACGATGTTGGGATTTATGTCCTAAAGTTTCATGTATTGTAAATGGAATTGATTATTGTAATAATAATAAATACATTATTCATTTTATCATAGTTGATTGATTTATATCGCATATTGTCCAATTATCTTGTTTACCATGATTACTCTTGTCCCTTTAGACTTAATGTATGTTTGATGCACAAGAGGATTTAAGTATAAAGATAGTAATCTAAATAGTCCATAGAGAGCAAACAAAGAGGGTACTTTGTTAGTGATTTATCTATAGCTGCAGTCCATTCTATACTTGTATGACTATCTTGATCCGGGATCGTTCATGTAGTGAAATAGGAATGGAGGCACCTTGTATGATGAGATCATATAGGACTGGACTCAGATAAATATGAATTCTTTTAATATCCGTTAACCGAAGAATACTTCGTAACCTTTACAGATGATGCATCACGTTATGGTTATGTGTATCTTATGAGACATAAGTCGAAAATCTTTTAGAAATTCAAAGAGTTTCGACACGAAGTAGAAAAACAGACCGGTAAAAGTATTAAGACATTAGGTCGGACCGTGGTGGAGAATACTTGAGGAATGAGTTTCTTGACTACTTGAAAGAGTATGGTATTCTTTCACAGTGGACTCCTCCTGGAACACTCCAGTTAAATGGTGTGTCCGAACGGAGAAACCGAACTTTATTGGATATGGTGAGGTCTATGATGAGTCACACAGAGCTACCTATTTCCTTCTTGGGATATGCATTGAACAATGCAATACTTATTTTGAATAAGGTTCCGTCAAAGTCTGTTCAACAGACTCCGTATGAGATATGGACAGGAAAGAAACCGGGTTTCTCATTCCTGAAGATTTAGGGATGCTGGGCATATGTTAAACGTTTGGAAGGTACCAAACTAGGACCCAAATCGGATAAATACCTATTTGTAGGTTATCATAGGGAAACCAAAGTGTTGGACAATTATGACCCATAGCGTCACTATTTGTACAGATCACGGTGTTGTTGTGAAAATTAACTATGTAATAAAGGAGATTACACTCTTATCATTTGTGATTAGATCACCAAGATATATAAATGATGAGAGATCCATATGATTTGTTCCTGGACCGAGAATGATATGAGACAGTATCAGTCCACGAAGGATAAATCGTTAAATATCCCTAGTCACAGTATTATCGAGATTGGACATCGATAAATACGTAAAAGACTAGTATTACACTTGTGCGCGTTTGTGAAGGCACAACAGCATAGTTCTCATATATTTAGGTATATGATACTCATGCAAGTGTAATAGGAGGTTATGTTTCATCGATGGTACGGGAAACAACTTCGCTCTAGATTGACCCCGCGGAATCCCATTGGAAGTATGACTGTGTCTATGGGAGTCTGCAATCAGGGTAGGTGTATTTGGTCTTAACCTGAGACTTGCACCGCTAATACTTACGACAATCGATATACTTTAGTTGAGATCGTCCAGGGCTTTAACCGGTTCTGAGTACGCCAATTCTGGGTATATTGGGAATCGTAGTGTGTTGGGTGTGATGTCAAGACGGAAGTATCACTCCAGTCATAGTGGAGATGACGGTCACGTAGGATACAGAACTCGTTCTCTTAAATGCTCGAGCTATCGGGATATTATGACTAGGTCATGTTTATCCGATTATAGAGACTAGTTACCAGACATCCGATATGTGCTTCGTACGGGGTAGACACAATTCCAGCCCCAGGCCTAGCACGTGATCATCCGATACTGGACAGAAATACGCAATACTTCGGTATACTACGCTTGATATAGATCATATATTCTTGTAGGGATATTTCCGGAGAATTGGGTAGGCATGACGCTTTGCTAGAAGCCAACCTTGTCTCGTAAATTGGTATAAATGTAGTACGAGGTACTTACGTATTCGGATAGTCCGACGACCGAATTTGCTGCCAATATATCCGGAGATCTCATGGGTCAGTTCCCAAAGATTCACCGATGATGTATGACTTGTTAGGTTTGTTTCTAGGTCCCAAGATCAAACAAGACATGAAAACAATGTGTGAACACATCAACGGAGGTAGCGGAATACTCACATCGATCGGTTGAGACGATTTGAAGACGAACGAAGCCCAAAAGCCCACTGTTTTGGCGCCAACTGTGTGCAGTTCACTGCCCTCCAAATCAGAATTTTGAGCTGTGAAACGGAGCTCCAAGCTTCGTCGGACGGATCCCGGCTCATGGGTGAACCTCCCTACCACCTTCGCATATCTCGTAGTGTGCTAGCACTTGCGGTTTTTGCCATAAAAACCCAACTCTTGCCTCCCTCATGCTCACGGTTTTGTGTGAAACCAGTGAGTGTTTTTGCCCAAATGGGCGTGAACCAAAGAGAAAGAATGGAGAGAGATAAATGTGTGTAAAAAGAAATTTTTCCAAAAAGGTTTATATATTTTTCCATAAAATATACAAAGCATTTACCAAATAATAAATCAAATAAATAAAATGGTAAATACTCCCACCAACTTTTACTATTACACCTACACCCATCAACTATTCATTGTCACTTTATAAAAGTGACTTGATGTGTGTCAATCACTCAATCAATCAATCACATCAATCAATCAATCAATGCATCACTCAAAGTGACTATTGATTTGACGTTTGATGTGACGAATGATTTGACACTTGATGTGACTTGCGTTGTCGCACTCGTATTCGAAATACGAATGCGCTCGCAATCACACTCGGGCTCGGGTTCGCTAATTCCAAATTAACGAATTTTCCTTCGCGTGGTAATTAAATGATTACGCCTAGCAAATTCACTATTCACGTTGCTAACGAATTAATTCTAAATTAATTCGTTCGCCCGAATTAAAATCTAATTTTAATTACGCGTCAAAATCTAATTTCATTTAATATATCGAATATAATAATTTACCGATTAATTCCAAATTAATCATTATCTCTCTCTAGACGATATTTTATCCTAGATAAAATATCTCCGTAATTAATCCTAGATTAATTTTCTCTCTCTTCTATATAATCCCAGATTATTTAAGAGTGCGAGTTATGCGTCATCGGTGGATTATCGGGAAGCGACCCATGAGATCCCCGGATATATTGGCAGTAAATACGGTCGTCGGAGTATCCGAATCACGTACGTACCAAGTACTACGTTCTACTGATTTACGAGACAAGGTCGACTTCTAGCAAAGCACCAGTTCTACCCAATTCTCCGGACATATCCATATAGAATATACAAGGATCTATATCAAGCGTAGTATACCAAGTATTATGTATATCGGCCCAGTATCAGACTGTCACGTGCTAGGCCTGGGGCTGGAGTTGTGTCTGCCCCGTACGAAACACATGTCGGATGTCTGATAACTAGTCTCTATAATCGGATATACATGACCTTGTCATAACATCCCGATGGCCGGCCAGCACTTAAGAGCACTAATACCGTATCCTACGGACATCATCTCCAGTATGACTGAAGTGATACTTCCGTCTTGACATCACACCCAATACTCTACGATTCTCAATATACCCAAAATCGGCGTACCAGAACCGGTTAAAGCCCCTGACGACCTCAATCAAAGTATATTGATTATCGTAAGCATCAGCGGTGCAAGTCTCAGGTTAAGACCATACACACCTACCCTGATGTCGGACTCCCATAGACACATAGTCACAATACCAATGGGATTCCGAGGGGTCTATCCAGAGCGAAGCTGTTTCCCGTATCGTCGGTGAAACACAACCTCCTATCGCACTTGCGTAAGTATCCAATACTTAAATATATGAGAACTATGTCGTTGTGCCCTCACAACGCGCACAAGTGCGATACTAGTCTTTTACGTATTTATCGATGTCCAATCTCGATAATACTCTGACTATGGATATTTAATGATTTATCCTTCGTTGATTGATACTGTCTCATATCATTCTCAATCAATGAACAAATCATAAGGACCTCTCATCATTTATATATCTTGGTGATCTAATCACAAATGATAAGAGTGCAATCTCCTTTGTCACATAGTTAATTTGTACAACAACACAATGATCTGTACATATAGTGACGCTATGGGTCATAATTGTCCAACATGACTCGCACTAAAATTAATCTGGGATTAATTCGATGAGAGAGAAAATTAATCTGGGACTAATTCGATGAGAGAGAAAATTAATCTGGGATTAATTATGGAGATATTTTATCTAGGATAAAATATTAATAAAAGAGAGAGAACGATTAATTTGGAATTAATCGATAAAATAATATATTCGATATATTATACGAAATTGGATTTCGACGCGGAATTGAAATTGGATTTTAATTCAGGCGAACGACTTAATTTGGAATTAATTCGTTAGTGATGTGAATAGTGATTTCACTAGGCGTAATCATTTAATTACGACGCGACGAAAAATTCATTAATTTGGAATTAACGAACCCGAGCCCGAGAGTGATTGCGAGCGCATTCATATTTCGAATTTTCCATCGCATCGTAATTTTCCGTCGCGTCGTATTTCGAATTTGGAATCCGAGCGCGGCACGCAAGTCACATCAAGCATCAAATCACTAGTCGCATCACGCGTCAAATCACTTGTCACTTTGAGTGATGTGATTTGACATGTTGTCACTTTTATAAAGTGACTTGATGTGAATAGTAAAAAGTGATGGGAATAAAGTTGATATGACTTGTACCTTTTTGCTTTTTGCTTTTTCATTTGACTTTTGATTTAAAGTTTAATATATGTTTTATTTATTTACTTGGTAAATGTTTTAAAATAAAATATATATATAAAGCTTTTATTTCTCTCTCTCCTCCAAGCATGCTCACGTTTTTTAGGGAACCATTTTTCCCTCTCATTTTCTTCTTCTTCTTCACGGCTTGGAGCCAATTTTCTTCCCCAAAAATTTCGGTTTGACCGAACAAAGGAAGAAGAACAAGTGCTAGCACACTCTAGGGTTTATTCTATGGTGATAGGGAAGTGTCTTCATGAGCATGGATTCTTGTTTGGAGCTTGAAGCTTGGAGCTTCAATGGCACCCATCCATGGCCGAATCCAGGGTTCACAAGGAGCTTCAAAACCGACCAACCCACTCCATGAAGAAGCCATTGCCGAGCTTGTATAAGGAAGGAAATGGGTTTTGTTCTTCCTAGCATCAAACCAATCATTGTGAGTATATGTTTCCGCCATTATTCCTTGATGTATTCATGCTTTTTCTTCCTAGCATCCACTGTTCAAGGCACCGAATCTTAATGGAACATGAATAGTTCATCAAGGATGCAACTATGACCATTAATCTTCGAATACACAAGAACCGCGTAAGTCGGATAGAGTCAGAAAACAACCTGGGGTATGGGTTTCTGATCTCACCTCATAAAGATGTCTATCTTATTGAGGAATAGCAACTGGCTACGTATAAGGAAGTGATACAAGGTATCAACTCCCTTATTATGGCAAAGTGCTATATAATCCGAAATGGATTCCATGTACATCAACCAGTTTGGATACTAGTTGATGTACCACAAGGCATTGTGCCTACTGGTACTATAAGTCTTCAAGGAAGACGTACATGGATGGCAACATACCAACGTATGAAGCTAGGCTTTTAACGGAAAGGTATCGTTATCAACATTGTGTTGATTACAATTCAACATTTTACCTGTTGCCACGGTAAATTCATTTGGATAATGCTTATTATTCGATCCATGATTAGATTGAAGCAAGCATTAGGTTCTTGGAATTATCGTTTTGATATAATCATAATGGTGTATGATTTAATTCAAAACGAAAATGATTCCTGTGTAAATAAGAGGGTTAGTGGGAACGCACTGACAGCGGCTGTCCTATAAAATAATGATAATACGTCATTTCTTGGAAATGATATTCCCATAAAATAAATGTCGGCGAGAGCTTCGTTTTCGAAATACTCTCCGTGGAACTGTACATTGAGAAATGTACGAGACCTGGTGTCTCATACGCTTTGAGCATATGGATTCACAAACAGGCCAATCCGAGTGATAGTCACTGGATTGATGTTAAGAACATCCATTAGTATCTTAGAGAACTAAGGATGATGTCTTAGTCTATGGAAAATGAGAACTTGAAGTGACTGGGATCACTATAGCAAGTTTCCTAGAACCGATAAAGACGACTAAAAGTCGTAAACGGTACTATACAGTTTGAATAACGGTGCAGTGAGCTGGAAATCTTCCTAGCAAGATATTGTTACCAAATAAACAACAAATGCGGGTTAATTGCAGTAACTGAGGCAGCAATAGAAGTTATTTGGGTCGATACATATCTAATTAGATTAGATATAGTTCTGCTAGCAGCTGAGCTAGGCATCAGCACAAGCTGAAGAATTAATGGTCTCATCAAAGATCCAGATATATACTTCAACCATTCATCATTCGTTCGGATCATACATCGTAGCGATGTGATGATCGAATAAATCGCATCAGATGATAAGCATGCAAATCCGCTGACGAAAGCTTTTCTCAGCAGTTTGAGCCAACCGTACATAGTTCGGGTGTCAGACACTCGAGTGACTGGCTATAGGCCAAGTGGGAGATTGTTGGACAATTATGACCTATAGCGTCACTATTTGTACAGATCACGGTGTTGTTGTGCAAATTAACTATGTAATAAATGAGATTGCACTCTTATTATTTGTGATTAGATCACCAAGATATATAAATGATGAGAGGTCCCTATGATTTGTTCCTGGACCGAGAATGATATGAGACAGTATCAATCCACGAAGGATAAATCATTAAATATCCATAGTCAGAGTATTATCGAGATTGGACATCGATAAATACGTAAAAGACTAGTATTACACTTGTGCGCGTTTGTGAGTGCACAACGACATAGTTCTCATATATTTGGGTATAGGATACTCATGCAAGTGTAATAGGAGGTTGTGTTTCACCGATGGTACGGGAAACAGCTTCGCTCTGGATTGACCCCGCGGAATCCCATTGGTAGTATGACTATGTGTCTATGGGAGTCTGCAATCAGGGTAGGTGTATTTGGTCTTAACTTGAGACTTGCACCGCTAATACTTACGATAATCGATATACTTTAGTTGAGATCGTCCAGGGCTTTAACCGATTCTGAGTACGCCAATTCTGGGTATATTGAGAATTGTAGTGCGTTGGGTGTGATGTCAAGACGGAAGTATCACTCCAGTCATAGTGGAGATGACGGTCACGTAGGATACGAAACTCGTTCTCTTAAATGCTCGAGCTATCAGGATATTATGACTAGGTCATGTTTATCCGATTATATAGACTAGTTACCAGACATCCGATATGTGCTTCGTACGGGGCAGACACAATTCCAGCCCCAGGCCTAGCACGTGATCATTCGATACTGGACAGAAATACGCAATACTTCGGTATACTACGCTTGATATAGATCATATATTCATGTAAGGATATTTCCGGAGAATTGGGTAGGCATGGCGCTTTGCTAGAAGCCAACCTTGTCTCGTAAATCGGTATAAACGTAGTACGAGGTACTTACGTGTTCGGATAGTTCGACGACCGAATTTACTGCCAATATATCCGGAGATCTCATGGGTCGGTTCCCAAAGATTCACCGATGATGTATGACTCGCACTAAAATTAATCTGGGATTAATTCGATGAGAGAGAAAATTAATCTGGGATTAATTCGATGAGAGAGAAAATTAATCTGGGATTAATTACGGAGATATTTTATCTAGGATAAAATATTAATAAAAGAGAGAGAACGATCAATTTGGAATTAATCGATAAAATAATATATTCGATATATTATACGAAATTGGATTTCGACGCGGAATTGAAATTAGATTTTAATTCGGGCGAACGAATTAATTTGGAATTAATTCGTTAGCGACGTGAATAGTGATTTCGCTAGGCGTAATCATTTAATTACGACGCGCCGAAAAATTCGTTAATTTGGAATTAACGAACCCGAGCCCGAGAGTGATTGCGAGCGCATTCGTATTTCGAATCCGAGCGCGGCACGCAAGTCACATCAAGCATCAAATCACTAGTCGCATCACGCGTCAAATCACTTGTCACTTTGAGTGATGTGATTTGACATGTTGTCACTTTTATAAAGTGACTTGATGTGAATAGTAAAAAGTGATGGGAATAAAGTTGATATGACTTGTACCTTTTTGCTTTTTGCTTTTTCATTTGACTTTTGATTTAAAGTTTAATATATGTTTTATTTATTTACTTGGTAAATGTTTTAAAATAAAATATATATAAAGCTTTTATTTCTCTCTCTCCTCCAAGCATGCTCACGTTTTTTAGGGAACCATTTTTCCCTCTCATTTTCTTCTTCTTCTTCACGGCTTGGAGCCAATTTTCTTCCCCAAAAATTTTGGTTTGACCGAACAAAGGAAGAAGAACAAGTGCTAGCACACTCTAGGGTTTATTCTATGGTGATAGGGAAGTGTCTTCATGAGCATGGATTCTTGTTTGGAGCTTGAAGCTTGGAGCTTCAATGGCACCCATCCATGGCCGAATCTAGGGTTCACAAGGAGCTTCAAAACCGACCAACCCACTCCATGAAGAAGCCATTGCCGAGCTTGTATAAGGAAGGAAATGGGTTTTGTTCTTCCTAGTATCAAACCAATCATTGTGAGTATATGTTTCCGCCATTATTCCTTGATGTATTCATGCTTTTTCTTGCTTGAATTTGTTGATCTTGGGACCTATATTAGAAACCAACACAAAGGATATTACTTTTACAATCCACAAGAGAATAAGTATTTGTTGCTCTACATGCAGTCTTCCTTGAGAGGGAATTCCTTAATGCAGTGGTTAGTGGGAGGAAAATAGAACTCGATGAAAATCAGAGGGATACTGTTCCTGGCACAAAATCCTTAACGGAACAAGAACAATTCATCAGGGATGAAACTGTACCACAACCTTCGGATACACAAGAACCGTGTAGGTTTCAGAGAGTCAGAAACCAACCTGAGAGGTATGGGTTTCTGATCTCACCTCATGTGGATGTCAATCTTATTGAGGCAGACGAACCAGCTACGTATGAGGAAGCGATACAAGATATCGACTCCGCTTTATGGCAAGAAGCCATGGAGTTCGAAATGGATTCCATGTACACCAACCAAGTTTGGACACTGGTTGATGCACCAGAAGGCGTAAAGCCTATTGGTTGCAAGTGGATTTTCAAGAAGAAGACCGACATGGATGGCAATATACAAACATACAAAGCTAGGCTTGTAGTGAAAGGGTATCGTCAACGATATAGTGTCGACTATGACGAAACATTTTCACCAGTTTCCATGATTAAATCCATTCGGATTATACTTGCTATTGTTGCCTATTTCGATTATGAGATATGGCAGATGGACGTCAAAATCATTTTCCTTAACGGAAACCTTTTAGAGGATGTTTATATGCAACAGCCTGACAATTTTTTCATTCCAAAACTTGGAAACAAGGTTTGTAAGTTAAATCGATCCATTTATGGATTGAAATAATCATCACGTTCTTGGAACCAGTGTTTTTATGAGATCATCAAAGAATATGATTTCATTCAAAACAAGGATGACCCTTGTGTATATAAGAAGGTTAGTGGGAGCGCACTGACATTCATTGTCCTTTATGTTGATGATGTATTGCTTATGGGCAATGACATTCTCATGTTAACGTCAGTGAAAGCTTGGCTTTCATTAAAATTCTCCATGAAAGATCTGAGAGAAACAGCCTATATTCTAGGAATAAAGATCTACAAGGATAGATCTAGAAAGCTGTTTGGGCTCTCCCAGAGCACGTACATTGACAAAGTGTTGAAACGATTCAACATGGATCAGTCCAATAGGGGACTGTTACCAGTGTCACATCGCGTCACTCTACGGCAGTCGGATCGATCATGTATGCCATGATATGTACGCGACCTGATGTCTCGTATGCTTTGAGCATGTGTAGTCGCTATCAGGCCGATCCAGGTGATGGTCACCGGATGGCGGTTAAGAATATCCTTAAGTATCTTAGACGAACTAAGGATGCCTTCTTAATCTATGGAGATGGAGAACTTGAGGTAACTGGGTATACCGACGCAAGTTTCCAAACCGATAAAGACGACTCTAAGTCGTAATCTCGGTACGTGTTTTGTTTGAACAACGGAGCAGTAAGCTGGAAATCTTCCAAGCAAGAGACTGTTGCCGATTCAACAACAAAAGCGGAGTACATTGCTACAGCTGAAGCAGCAAAAGAGGCAGTTTGGATCCGTAAATTCCTAATTAGATTAGGAGTAGTTCCGTTAGCAGCTGAACCCGTTCCATTGTATTGTGACAATAACAGGGCTATAGCGCAGGCTAAGGAACTACGGTCTCATCAATGATCCAAGCATGTTCTTCGACGTTTCCATTTGATTCGTGAGATCATACATCGTGGTGATGTGAAGATCGAGAATGTCGCATCAGATGACAACATTACAGATCCGCTGACGAAAGCTATTTCATAGCAAAAGTTTGAGCGACATGTACATAGTTTAGGTGTTAGATGCTTGAGTGACTGGCTATAGGCCAAGTGGGATATTTTTAGACAATTATGACCCATAGCGTCACTATTTGTAAAATACATTATGTTTTTTTGTACAAATTAACTATGTGACTATGAAATTGCTATTTTATCATTTTGTAATTGGATTACTTAAACATAACGTGATAAAAGTCCTCATGATTAGTTCCGGATTATAAGATATGAGACAGTATCAATCCACTAAGTTTTAATCATTAAATATCCCTAGTCGTAGTATTATCGAGACTGGACATCGATAATGTGAAATAGACTAGTATTGCACTTGTGCGCGTTGTAGGAGCATAACGGCATAGTTCTCATATATTTAAGTATTGGATACTTATACAAGTGTAATGGGAGGTTGTGTTTACCGATGGTACGGAAACAGCTTCGCTTCGGATAGACCCCACGAAATCCCATTGGTTGTATGATAATATGTCTATGGGAATCCGAGTCAGGGTAGGTGTATTTGGTCTTAACCTGAGACTTGCATCGCTAATACTTACGACAATCATTACACTTTAGTTTTGGTCGTCCGGGACTTTAACAGGTTCTGTGTACGCCTCTTCTGGGCTTATTGAGAATCGTAGAGTATTGGATGTGATGTCAAGATGGAAGTATCACTTCAGTCATATGAAGATGATGGTCACGCAGGGATACACAGCTGGTACTCTAATAAGTTGCAACCATCGGGATAATATGACAACGTCATGATTATCCGATTAAAGAGACTAGTTGCTTGTGATCCGATATATGCTTCGTACGGGACAGACACTATTCCAGCCCCAGGCCTTGCATGTGACATCTGATACTGGATCGCAATATGAAATTCTACGTATTCTACGCCTGACATAGATTGTATATTCCAGTAAGAATATTTCTGGAGAATTGGGTAGGCACGGTGCTTTGCTAGAAGCCAACCATGTCCTGTAAATCGGTTAGCACGTAATACGAGGTACGCACTTAATCGGATAGTCCGATAACCGGATTTACTACCAACATATCCAGAGGTCTATTGGGTCGCTTCCCAAAGATTCACCGATGACAGTTGATTAATTAAGAGAGAGAAAATTAATCTGGGATTAATTGAGGTATTATTTAATATGGGATTAAATGTGTTCGGAAGAGAGAGAACACGATTAATTTGGAATCAATCGGTAAAATAAATTTAATAGTTAAATTTGATTTTTCTATTTAATTTATTTATATGGGCTAAAATTAATATATCAGATATATTAATTAGAATTAGATTTCAACACGAAATTAAAGTCGGACTTTAATACATACGAGCAGATTAATTTAGAATTAATTCGTAATCAACATTCGTAATAAATTTACGAGGCGTCGTTATTTAATTAAATTAGATTTAATTATTTAGCGACGAAAATTCGTTTAATCGGATTGAACGGATCCGCGTCGCGGTAAACATTCGTAGAAACCGTTTGAATTTTGAATTCAAATTTTGGGGCCCACTTCACATGTGGTAGTTGGGAGAGTGGTTGGTATTTATGCCAAACCACCAACTTTCCCAACCACCTTGGAATGGTTTTGGTGAAACCATTTACCCAACCACCTTGTTTAGGTGAAAATGGTAAATTGGATTTCACCAAAAGCCTTCTCTCTCTCATTTGGCAAACACAACACATAAAATCAAGAAACCCTAATCCATTTGGGCGTGAGCCTCCTCTCCTCCTCTCTTTGATTTTGTAGAAAAATCATTCAAAGCTAGCACTTCAAAGATCAACAAAGGTGATAGGGAAACTTCTCAAAGCTTGGAATCAACATTGAAAGGTTGGATCTTGGAGATCACTTCTTAAAAATTTTTCTTTCCAATCTGTTCATCGTAAGTATATTCCGCAACTTATAATGATCTTTATCACATGCTTTCATGCTTATTAGATCCTTGGCATGTTCTAGGAACACTAACAGTAGCTGGGAACATTTTATATAGATATGGGAGAAGCAGATGAATATCTCTTTTAAGAGTTGATTCGGGGACTTGAACAATTTGAGCACTCAACTTTTCTATTACGAATAGAAAATATTTTATATTCATAATTGTTATCAATTAATTGTTCATTATAGATTCTATGGTGCTTAAGAGATAAAATATTTAGAGGGGTTTAACGGACTTATGACCCGGCTCTATTTATGAGATATTCATGAAGGGTTATATCCATATGTAATGACTATATTGATTGACACCGAAGATGTTTGGTTTATTTAATCCATCTACGGTAACGGGAGTTCAACTTCGAGTTTTTAATGGAATAACGCGGAGTTAATAATTCATAATATTTGATTAAAGAGTTTAATTAATATTTTGGAATTATTGGAGCTTGGAACCGTAGGTCCATTTAGTCCCCGTGCTAGGTCGATTAACTGTAGCAAACCTAATATAATTAGATTGTCTAATTATATGCTCACATTATATTTATTTATATATTATTAATAAGATTAATAATATTTATTCTCACAAATGAAAATTATGTTAAATTAGTTTAACTTAATATTTTCTAGAATTCTTTGATTATGAGATAATCAAGTTAGGAATAATTATGAGATAATTACTACATATAATTGAATGTAAATAAATCATTATTAATATATTGATTTTTATTTACCATTGGAGACAAAGCCATAAGGCTTACCGAGTCATCCAAATAATTATGTATATTAGATGGCTTGGATACACCTAATAGTTTTGTCATTAGCTTATGCATTTTATGTTTTGGTATGGCCTCCACATTTATATGTTTGCCATTGAAAGAAAGCATTGAATACTTAATGCAAAGCCATTGTCTTTAGCTTAACATTTCTTATGCTTTGGTATGGCAATTCATATTTTTTGTGTTGGCCATTGCAAGAAAGCATTATGTGCTTAATGACGAGGTTAGTTGGCTTGTGTAAGAGAATATAATCTCTACCATTTCTCTCACTTCCTAAGGTTAATACTTTGCATTCATTCACACAATTGTTATGAGAAATAATTTGAGAGGAAAAAAAAGTTCAAATATTCACAAGCGTTGTGAGAATTTTTGAAATTCCTAAAGCCAAACACCTATTGTGACATCTTGATTCTTTGAATCGTTTAGAGTTTAATCTTTGTGAGTGAAGCCCACACTTCGGTGTTGGTTTGGAGTCATAGTTCGGAAGAACAAGTGGTTGATCCAAGTGTTGGATAACAAAGGATTGGTCTCGGCTACTATAACAAATGGAGAAGGTAAAGAATATTTTAAAGATCAATACCAGAGCCGGTGCCACCACAAGCAACTTCTGCCGCGCTAAGGAAAGTCATTTCCTATAATTGGTATCAGAGCTTAAGGTTGAAAAGTGTTCTTAACCCTTCTCCTTGAAAGTTTCAAGTTTTAATAATTTATATATGATACAGATTATTAGAATGTATGTTGTGATGAGTAGGCACAATTAGATTCATGAGATGAATGGTTTTTAATGTTCATGTGATGAATGTTTACTTTGATTGTGATGAATGTATTGCGTTGATCGTTAATTTTTATGGCTCTTATTTTTAGTATTGGAAATGTAAGACCATAAGGTCATATTCTTTCAAGTGTTGTAAGTTCATTTCCTTTGTAATAAGTCCATTTTGTAACTCAATTTGTAACTTGGAGGAGCCGCTACCGCGAAGGACTTATTACGAACCTATTCTGCGAAGAACTCAATAATATACCATGGAGCAAGATATTAAGACCAATAGATGCCTTGGATTTATTGTACTAATTAGATTAGTATTTTTTAAAAAAATAATAAGATTCTGGTTAATGCAATTTATATATGAATGTGAAACTTCATTCCGTTACGAGTCTGTAGAAAAAAAAGAGGACCAAAACGGAATTCGGAAGCTCCGGAACGGAGTAAATGAAGTTCTAGTGTTCGAACACCGGACCGATAGCGTTCGAACTCCATTCAAACGCCACGCAAACATTTGGCTACTGCCTGGAAACGTTCAAACGCCCATCAAACACAACACAAACATTTTTCAGCCCAGACCTGGGCATATATATATATGTTTTAAATTGTTTATTAACATATCATATAGCCTAGGGTGCTTACTCTTGCATTTTCACATGCCATAACATCTAGACATGCATGATATTCAAGTCATAAAATATGATTTTATGTAAATTTAAAATTTAAATTAGAATATAAGATGCATGTAAACAGACTAATAAGATTAATTAGTTTAAAGGTTTAAAAATAATGAATTCTAGTTGAAGAACAAATGGACATTATGAGTACATTATTTTCCTTGGTATATCGGATGGAAACCCGGATATAAATTCCATAGCCTCTTCCGAATGGACGGTAATTTGGTTTGCACTCGGGATACAATACCACGTATCATTGGAATAAATAATGTGCTTTTAATCTATTAAATGGTTTAATGACATATAGTCCATTAGTTGAATTCTAAAATTTTAAAATCTATAAGTGAACTAATATTTTAAAAGTTAAAATTGATTAGATCACTTAAACAACTTTGTTGACGGCTGATTTTGGTCTCAGGGCAATATGAGAATATTACTCCCGAGGTAATCCTCCCTCAATAGTGAATTTGTTCGGTTACGGGGGAACCAAAAGTAAATTTAGTAAAAGACAGAAATACACTAATAGACAAAGAGATTTAACGTGGTTCGGCGGATCAGATCCAACCTACATCCACGGATACAAATCGAATGATACTTTTATTACTGAGATATGCTTCTCTGATATCTCTTATGTTTACAAGTTTGATCGTATTGATTCTGATACCCCTTACGCCTACTCACCCTACTATTTATAATAGTGAATTAATCAGATTCCTTCTTTTACAAGGATCTCTAGTCGAAACAATTTCCTTTTCCTATAAAGATTCCTAGTTAGAAACTACTTTCATTCCTTTTATCCTGATAGAACACTAACTCATCAGTTTACCCCATGGAAATAGGATAACTTGTCATCTTATCCGTAAGAATAGGGTATCTTATCTTCTGGAGCCAGCCTCGCCATATGCTCGGTCTTCATGAGGTCGGTCACAATGGTCTCTTGAACTAAGAATGCCTCTGTCGATCTAATAATTGCCTGGTCATCTGAACTCAAGTGCCCGATTACCGAACATAAAGTGATCGGCCCCTGACTTTTCGGCATTAATGTTTTTTCCAAGAAGGGAATTATCTTTTTACCCATTCCATACTGTTCAAATATCATAGGACCTGAAAATACCGCCAACATCTGTCCCCTAGTTCTCGGTTCCAACGAGTATACAAGTTGGTGTCGGGAACTATATAAAAAGAGTAGTCTTCCTGATGGGGTGATGGCTGACCTTTGTGAAGAGAAATTTATTGTCGTGCTACCACAATGTCCTTGGTGCAACCAGGGTGCTCGATCTGATTCCTTTCTCCCGCCAAAACAAAATCCCTTCACCACCCTTTTGGAGACTCTTCCTCGAGACGCGCAACCGTCACATCCGTTTAAATGCCCATCAAATCACTTTTAGGGTTATAACCTGAATATGACATTTATCGAGCATCCGGCGGTTTCCCACCAAAAAGGTAGATAAAATCGGCCGTTCACTGTTGACACCAAAATATATCTAATCTCAACCATTCATTCAACTCTGTTAAATTGCTTCCGAAGCTGACACATGGCGCACATCCGAGACCCTTTCATGATTTGACGGTCACAAATGCTCCGACGTGACTGTAAGAAGATGAATCGACCCCCTTCGTACCTGTTTGGAAAAATTTTATCAACTGTAGGAACTCTCTTCTCTCCAACTGTGCAACGTTCGATTTAGTGCAACCGAAGCTTTTCAACGCATTTCTTTCAGTCTTCAGAAGAAGGATCAAGTAAGACTCTGGAACGACCTCTTCATTTGCTGTTTTGTTTTCTCTCTCTCTTTTTGTGTGTTTGTGTTGGGTTCCGTGCTTTTGCTTGATGCTGTTTACGGAGAGATTTATGGTTTAATGGATGTTGCTAGGGCGTTTAGAACTCATAGGACTAGTTTTCCCATAATTTGAGGATAACTGTGGAATCTCTGGCCGTCCTTGGAATTTGGCTGTAGACTAACCCCCCTTCTTCCTTTTTATTTCTCGGATGATAGAGATGTCCGTCAACGAATCTTTCTCGGTAATCCCTGCTGAACCTTCGACCGCCCCTGTCATAGAGCTCTCCTCGGGCTCGGAGGCACCAATCATAGAGGACCTCGACACTACCCATACCCCTTCTGAAGTAGAAGAAGATACTTACCATCTCAGGATTCCGCGAAAGGATCCAAAGCCCGGTGAATTTAACTATTCGGGTTTAGATATGGATCGGCCTTCTAAGATAACTGAAGATGACCTGGAGCTGCTCTGGCAATGATACGATATTCCAATTGATATGGCTCCAGAGGTCCCCGGACCACTGGACCGCGCTAGTCGCCCCGATGAGGGTTCGGTGGCTTTGCTCCTAGCTTTCTTTGAGTGCGGACTCCGGCTACCATTTCTGCATTATTTTGCTTGGATGTTGGCCGAGATGGAAATTACCCCTTGTCAATTAAGTTTGAACAGATAGAGGATCTTGACCGTGCTACATGTGATTTGGCATCGGGCGGGATTTGGTGAACCTTCTCTTGAAGAGGTGAAAAGGTTGTATCGATTGAAGGCCAACCCAAGGACGCAATATGGTTGGTATTACCTTTATGCTTACGCTGACTCTTTAAATGATGTCGGCAAACTTCCCGACTCCCTTAAGAACTTCAAAGATTTATGGTTCTGGGCAACATGAGATTGGGGGCGGGTCTTGAGATCTTATGAAGAGGAGGTCTCAGTCCCGGATATCTTCAGAGCGGGAGGTTAGGAATCTAACCCTTAGTCTTCCTACTCTCTTCTTTTTCTTATGATACGATTCTAACTCATTTGTCCCTTCCCAGCTTGTTGGAGGGACGCTCTCAAGGTCTCCCATCAGGTCCGGGCGCGGGTACACTGGGCTCGATGATATGCTGATCATTGGAGGGAGTTGGTTAATGATGCGGCTTTTGTTGAGTTCGGCCTCATTCAGATCGCTCCTCCGAAGGTCCCGGGGAGGATAGGTAGGCATTGTTAACCCTCTAACCCATACCCTTGTTTGCTTGGTTTGTCGATGTTTTTGAAATTGCTTGGATTCCGGACTGACCACCCTTTCTACCTTGTCTTTTGTAGGAATGTCGAATAGGCCGAAATATCTCGAGCAACTGGTTGGTGCAACAAAGAAAACTGGCCACGGTGGGGCCGGGTCTTCTCGGAAACGGCCTGAAACTTCCAAGGCCAAGAAGGTGACTGAAGAGTCGACCCCACCGACTATCCAAAGCTTATCTTTACCCTCCCAAGCGCCACCGACGATTACTACCCGACCTGACAGTCCCTCAAAGCCTACCAGGAAAAGGAAACATCTGTTCGGTGCCGAAGAAACCGAGCTAAGACGCGAGATGGAGGAAGAAAGAGTCATGAGCAAGAAACAGACAGCTCGGTAGGAAAAGAGAACGTCGGAGGGTACCTCCAAAAAACAGAAGGGCGATGTGATCCTTGGTGTAGAAGACCTTGGCAAGGACATCAGGGTGGCCACCTCTCACCTGGTGCCGGTAATTAACGAACTGGCCGAGGCGGTCCATCCGGAGAAGGTTCCGAGGTATGAAGATCTCTCTCCCGAGTGCGTGGTTATCGAGTTGTGCTCCCGAATGGCTGAGGTAGTTTCACCTCATCTATGCCCATTATAAATCCATGATTCAATCCATATTTTGATTTTCTTATTTCTCTGCGGTAGGCGAACTATCTTACGGCCAAGAACATGGACCTCATCTTGAGCCTTCTGTCTGAAGGCGGCCAGGCCCAGAGGCTTCAAAATCGTCTCACTGAAGTGGAAGCCAAGCTGGCCAATATGGAAGAGGTGGTAAAAAATCACGAGCTGGTCGCGGTCAAGACCCTTTAAACAAATAGGGCTCTTAGGGCCGCCACTTCTCTGTAGAGAAAAAAATACGCAGGATGCTAAGGGGGATTTGGAAGCTGCTCAATGCGAGATCAGGATTCTGAAGGTGGAGGTGGGCAGTGTCGAATCTAAATTGCGGGCCAAAGATAGAAGAATTGGCACAGGTCCGTGATGAGCTTAGGAGAAAGAAAGCTGAGTTGAAGGCCGAGAGGGATGCAATCCGTCTTGAGGGGGTCGGGGATTGTGCATAATTTATCCCGCTGGTACTGCCCGACTTGGATATGGGGCCCATCCATGCGGCCATTCGCTTCTGTAAAAGAGAAATCTCACAGGAGGAGTTTTAGAAATGGCTACCCCCTTCTCCCGAGAAAGTAATGGATCCTGACCCAATCTCGATCACCCCGGTGCTCCCCACTCCTGACGAGGGCCGACCTGAGGTTCCTGCTCCTGAAGAAACTCGACTTGAGGCTTCTACTCTAGTCCCCGAAGCCATAGTTACCGGGGCCTCCCAGGTCATTGATTTGGAAGCCGTCGTCCTTCTTTCTGAGGCCGTGCCAAGCCATCTACCATCCAAGCTTGCTGAGGGAGTGGCAATTGCCCCTGCGCGTGCCGATCTATAGGGGTAACCCGATTGGGGCCCTGTGTAATTCTTATTGGGCTGTAACAACTTTTTTACAGTTATATTTATGTAAATATTTTATGTATCTCTGTTCCACTTTTTTTCTTTCACAATTTATTGTGATCTCTATTCTGCAAACGATCATTCGAGGCCCGGTCATGAGGGGATAACCCGACTCTGAGCTGGGAGAAATACTTGGCTCTGGGGGAATGTTACGTCCCTGGTCTAAAAAGACAGACTCGATGGGATGTAACCTGACCCCGAGCTGAGAGAAACACTTGGCTCTGGGGGAATGTTATGTCCCCAGTCCAAATAGACAAACTCGGTGGGATGTAGATCGACCCCGAGCTGAGAGAAACACTTGGCTCTGGGGGAATGTTACGTCCCCAGTCCAAATAGACAGACTCGGTGGGATGTAGCCCGACCCCGAGCTGAGAGAAACACTTGGATCTGGGGGAATGTTACGTCCCCAGTCCAAATAGATAGACTCTGTGGGATGTAGCCGGACCCCGAGCTGAGGGGAACACTTGGCTCTGAGGGAATGTTATGTCCCCAGTCCAAAGAGACAGACTCGGTGGGGTGTAACCTGACCTCGATCCGAATAACCAAGTGGCCTCTGCAGAATAAAATCCAGACCCTAGCCGTATAGTTAAGTGGCCTCGGCGGAACGAAATCCAGCCCCGAGCCATTTAACCAAGTGGCCTCGATGGAACGAAAACCAGCCCTGAGCCGAATAATCATTGGGACTTATTCAAAAGGGAAGTGAATCAACCTTTGAAGCCCTACCGAGTCTGGCACGGGCGTCCCCTTGCCAGACCAGTGAAAAAATAAAAACAAAACTCTGGAAAATAAAATCAAAAGGCGGGGGTGACTTTAGCACTTATCCCAAAGCAAAACTTTAAAGTGTAAAAAACAGCACGGATGTCTCAAAACAGCGTCCTGTCCGAGGCCTCCAAAACACAATTCTGAACCTTTCAATTCAGAGTCCCGGCGAACCAGGAATTGGATCAAAGAGCGTTTTGAATGGTAAGGGCACATCCTCTATCCTTCAGGTCACTACGGAGCCTATGTACTGTTTGAGGGCTCCTCCTTACAACGCTGGAGCAAGCATACGCTACGGGGGCACAATCTCTTCTCGTGTTATACTTCTCTTGGATCCAACCGATCAAATAGGTAAGGATCAAAGAGTGTCCGAAATATTAAGGGTATATTCCTCCTTATGCTCGGTAACACTGGAGCAAGCAAATGCCACGGGGGCATCATCCCTCCCCGTGCTATGCTTCTCATGGATCCATTGATCAAATATGTGAGGATCAAAGAGTGTTCGAAACATTAAGGGCAAATTCCTCCTTATGCTTGGTAACACTGGAGCAAGCAAACGCCACGGGGGCATCATCCCTCCCCGTGCTATGCTTCTCATGGATCCGTTGGTCAAATAGGTAAGGATCAAAGACTGTTCAAAACATTAAGGGCATATTCCTCCTTATGCTCGGTAACACTGGAGCAAGCAAATGCCACGGGGGCATTATCCATCCCCGTACTATGCTTCCCACGGATCCATTGGGCAGGCAAAATATACGGGAACACATTCCCACAGCCGTATGTACCGATCAAGCCTAGCCAGTCATCTCGTGTTGGCACTCCTTCCCTGCGATTGTTATCTCGAGTTATCCCTCTTAAGCGCACGTCATAGGGTGGTTATGCTCTTGTTTTGGGAGTTTTGATGCCATCACGAAGGGTACGCGTGTTTTCTTATGCATTCATCTCTTGATGTAGTCATGATCCTCAAATATTTAAATGAGTCAGGTCAGAGAACTTCTGCCTGGGGTGTTGATGATAGTATCTATGATTGGTGGGTCACGGTTTGGGTGTTTTGACTTCTAGTTATCCCTCCGCATCGAGTATGTCCCCAGAATTTTTGAATACGACTTTCAGATCTATTTAAAAGAGTCGAGTGAAAATTTTCTTTATTGGAAGGAGAAAGTTTTATTTATATTCGGAGATCTGCTGCCCTCCTTACAACTCTCTGCGGGATATTTTGAGAGAGGCTTTACATTTAGCTTCTAACCCTTGTCGGGTTGCTGCAAAAAAGGAATAGTCTACTGAAAGTATTTCCTCAACATCTCGGCATTCCAAGATTTCCTTAATCGTGTGTCGTCCAGCTGTTCTAAAATGTAGACCTATGGCTTTACCACCTCTACAATTTTGTAGGGTCCTTCCCACTTGGCACCTAACGAACCTTCCTCTGGTCTTCGGGTGTTCTGGATGACTTTTCTCAGTGTCAGGTCGCCAGGAAGAAAGGCACGGGTCCGAACTTTTTTGTTGTAGAAGCGGGCCATTCTTTGTTGATAGATTGCTGCTTTCATAGTCGACTTCTCCCTCTGTTCTTCGATCAGGTCGAGGTGACTTCTGATAAGTTCTTCATTCTGTTTGTCTTCAAAATGGCGGACCCTGTGGGTGGCCATTCGATCTCTGCTCGAATAACTGCTTCGCATCCGTATGACAAGGAAAATGGAGTTTCCCCTGTGGAGTCTTTGTAGGTCGTCCGGTGTGCCCACAGTACCTCCGGTAATTCCTCGACCCATAAGCTTTTACAGGATCCGAGCCGAGCTTTAAGATTTTCCTTAATGGTTTTGTTTGTCGCCTCAACCTGCCCATTTGACTTGGGATGGGCTGGTGAGGCGAATCTTAAGGCGATCTGGAGGTTTTCACAGAGCTTCCTAAAGCCTTTGCTGTCAAACTGTTTTCCATTATCGGTGATGACGGCCCGAGGGATTCCGAACCTGCAGACAATATTTTTCTTTAGAAACTCCGTAGCCTTCTTCTCTGCCATGGTGGATAGGGGTTCAGCTTCCACCCACTTGGTGAAATAGTCTATGGCCACGATGGCGTACTTCGCATGTCCTCGTCCCTTCGGCATTGGTCCGATGATATCTAATCCCCATTGAGCGAACGGGTAGGGGCTGGACAGGGTAGTTAACTGCTCTGCTGGCTGATGGTGAATATTGGCATTTTTCTGGCATCCTTTGCATTTTCGGGCCACTCTCATACCATCCTGATGCATAGTTGGCCAGTAGAACCCTTGCCTTAAAACTTTAAAGGCGATTGATTATCCTCCGGCGTGACTTCCATAGATGCCTGCATGAATTTCCCTGAGTACATAATCAGCCTCTTCTTCCGTTAAACATCTTAGGAGGGGTATCGTGTAGCCCCTTCGGTAAAGCACCCCTTCGATCAGGGAAAATTTGGTGCTTTTGAATTTTAGCTTCCTGGCTTCCTTCTTGTCCTCGGGTGTCTCCACTGTTTCCAAATATCTCCTGATTGGCTGCATCCATGAGTTTTCGCCCTCCTTATCCAATACTTCTACCTCGAGTTCTCCCACGTTTTTTTCTCGAAGGCAGATCAGAGGGACTATCCTAGGATTTTCTGCCTTTATTGAAGATGCGA
Source organism: Zanthoxylum bungeanum (assembly GCA_019454045.1). Classification (NCBI taxonomy): domain Eukaryota; kingdom Viridiplantae; phylum Streptophyta; class Magnoliopsida; order Sapindales; family Rutaceae; genus Zanthoxylum; species Zanthoxylum bungeanum. The sequence continues at coordinate 83,809 of SKCR01040758.1, forward strand.
GCCATGCCAAGGAGTCCGTTTCGCAGTTTCTTTCTCGGCCGATTTGCTCAAAGTGTACGTTCCCTATTTTTTCCACCAGCCTTTTTACCTAAGTCAAGTAAGCTATCATACTCGGCTCCCTGGCTTGAAATTCTCCCTTCACCTGTTGAACAGCCAGCTGAGAGTCACGTCTTACGACTACGTCATGGATTTCCATCACCGTGCATAGCCTTAAGCCGGTCAGAATTGTCTCATACTCTGCCTCGTTGTTTGTGGCTTCGAAAGTGAATCTTAAGGCGAACAATACTTCTTCGCCTTTATCATTTTTCAACACGATTCTAGCTCCATTGCCTTGTGTGCTGGCCGATTCGTCTACCGACATCTCCCATTTGTCTTCCCCCACAGTCAAGATCTGAGGTTCTGTGAGTTAAGCCACAAAGTCTGCTAGAGCCTGCCCTTTTACTGCTACTCTTGGGAGGTAAGAAATGTCGTTTTCACTCAATTCTACCGACCATTTCATTAATATGCCCGAGACCTCTGGTTTCTGCAGGATCTGTCTCAGAGGATAATCGATGTAGACTCCAATAGGATGGGCCTGGAAGTAAGGTCGCAATTTCCGGGCTGCAGTGATTAATGACAAGGCGACCAGCTCATGTGCTGGATATCTGGTCTCAGCATCTAACATAGCTTTCCTGACATAATACACCGGCCTTTGGACTTTATTGGCTTCTTGTATTAATATCGAACTTACTGCAGGCTCCGAATGAGCTAAATACAGGTATAGGGTCTCACCTGGGAGAGGCTTTGCTAGAAGCGGGGGCTGCATTAGGTATTGTTTTAACTGCAGGAATGCCTCCTCGCATTCCGGCATCCAGCTGACTTCCTTTTTTACCTTCTTGACGACTTTGAAGAAGGGGTGGCACTTGTCGGTTGCTCGGGAAATGAATCAATTGAGTGCGGCCACCCTACCGGTTAGGCTTTGCACTTCTTTTATCGTCCTATGAGATTTTAAGTCCAGTACGGCTTCGATCTTATGTGGATTTTCTTCTATGCCTCGGGAGCTTACCATGTAGCCTAAAAACTTCCTCGAGGCCACTCCGAAAACACATTTCTCATGGTTGAGCTTTAAATTGTGTTTCCTCAGCAATTCGAAGGTTTTCTTTAGATCGGTCACGTGACATCCCGGATCTTTAGACATTGTTATCATGTCATCAACATTTACCAGCATTGATGTGCCAATGAGCGGTTTGAAAATTTTGTTGACTAGCCTTTGAAAGGTTGCTCCTACATTCTTCAGTCCGAAGGGCATTACTTTGTAACAGTAAAGCCCCTGATCGGTGACAAAAGTTGTCTTTTCTTCGTCCGCATGATGCATCTTGACCTGGTTGTATCCTGAGAAGGCGTCTATAAAGCTTAGCAGTCCTTGGCAAGCCGTCGCATCTACCAACTGATCTATGTTTGGTAGTGGGAAGCTGTCTTTTGGGCATGCTTTGTTGAGGTCGGTGAAGTCCACGCACATCCTCCATTTCCCATTGGATTTCTTCACCAATACCACGTTTGATACCCACTCCGGGTATTTCACTTCTCTCATGAAGCCGGCTTTCAACAATTTGTCCACCTCGGTAGCTACTGCTTTGTACCGTTCCTGATTAAAAGTTCTTCTTTTTTGCTTGACCGGCTTGTGTGACGGGTTGAATGCCAAGTGGTTATTGATGAACTTCGGATCAATCCCGGACATGTCATTATGCCCCCCATGCGAAGATGTCCGGGTACTCCTTTAGACATTTCAGCAGGCTCTGTTTCAGGACATTGTCTAAGTCTCCTCATATTTTTATATTCTTCCCTGGTCCGAAAAGTTCTATTACCTCTAATTCCTCGACTGCCCCTAGCCGGGCAACTTTCTTTGGCCGAGGGCTTGGATCTTCGCTTGCTCCTTCCTTGCTCTTGTCTCCTTGCCTTTTCCGGGTACCTGTTTCGATGCAGAGGGTTTCCTTCGAGAGGGTGGCGAAACAACTCCATGCCGCCTTCTGACTTCCGCACACGATTCCAATCCCTTCCCGGGTGGGGAACTTTAGTTTCAAATAATAGCAAGGCATTGCGGCCTTAGTCTTCATCATGAAAGGTCGACCTACAATGACTTGGTAAAAGATCATGTAGTCCACCAATGTGAAATTTATCATAATCGTCCGAGTCCGGGGATAAGTTCCAATTGTCATCTCCAATTGTATCCTTCCTAGTGGAACGACTGTTGAGCCCCCGAAGCCGTATAGGGGAGTCCCATCGTCGGTAAGGGCTGCATATTCCACTCCAAGTCCGTCCAGAGCATCTTTGGAGATTATATCTACTACACTCACGGGGTCCACTAGGATTCTGTCTCCGAACCGCCGATAGTTGCTTTAATTATTAACGCATCATCATGAGGGAAACTCACCCCTTGAGCATCCTCGTCAGTGAACATTATTGGCACTGACCGACCGCCTTGCATTCCCGAGGGCTGTTTTATTTCTAGCACCTCCGACCCTCGAGCCCGACTATAGTTTTTTCTCGACCGGTTGGAATCTCCGGCCAGTGTCATCCCCCCTGCGATGATATTTACCTGTCGGCACTGCACCATCTGTCTAGCCGCCATAACCTCATAGTCAATATATTTATTCAAATACCCATTCCGTGCCAGGTCTTCCATTTGCTCCCGCAAGTCTTTGCACCCGTCCGTCGTGTGTCCCCTCAAGTTGTGATGTACGCAATAGGATTTTTTATTACTCTTTCTGAGGGGAATCTCCTGAGGTCAGGCTCTATCAAAAGGCCTTTTCCTTGGATCTCCATGACGATTTGCCCCAGTGATTTGTTTAGAGGAATGTATGCTTCTTCCTTGACCACATGGTTCACTTGGGTCGGGGTCCCTTTTTCCCGGTCATTTCGAGGCATTGGCTTGAATTCCCTTCGCATTGGGGGTGGTTTTTTGAACTCCCTGTCCGGCCTGCGAAGAGTTTATGCCCTCATCGTCCTCTCTCTGATGGCTGTCCCCATCCGAGAGCTTTTCTCCTCATTCTCCAATGAAACGAACTTCCGGGATATTTCCAGAGCGTGGCATAGTCTGGTGTATCCTGGATCCTCAAGTGGGCCCACAATTTTTCGACCTTTAAGGCTCCTTCAAACTTTCCAATGCCTCGAGCGACTCGTATTCTCCGACCACCATAGTATGGTACCGCTCGATAAAACCTTTCAGGGGCTCATCGTCCCCTTGCTTCATGAGCCTTAACTCTCCAATTGTCTTCTTTGGGACACAGACCTCTTTGAAATGCCGAATAAACGACTTCCTGAGTTGTGTGAAGCTTCCGATGCTCCATGGGGCTAAACTCTTGAACCACAGAATGGTTGATCCCCTAAGGTTAGGGGGAATACTTTGCACACGGTATCCCCTACTACTCATTGGACTTCCATCAATAGGATAAAACTTTCAATGTGGGATTTTGGATCAGTATGGCCTTTGTAGGGCGTCATGGACGGCATGTTGAATCGTCTTAGGAATTTTACCGACCTTATTTCTTCTGTGAGGGGAGATTCCTCCTCACTATCCCGAGCATCCCTTACGTCGGTTTTGAGGTTTTCTCCCCACTTGGCTATCTCTTTCCTTACCCAAGATCTCATATTACTATCTGTACTACCATACCGCCTCATGTGGCCTTCTTAATGTCTATTTTCCCGGGTGCAGCGCTCCTCATGACTTGAGATTTCCCGTTCAGTCTCACCATACTTCATATCTCCCCTTCTGGTGTTGCGGGGGCTATCATAGGAGGAATCTGGAGACTGACTTCCCTCTTCTTCTTCCCAAGTGTCTTCGATTTATGAATCTTTTTCGACCACTATGGATTTTATCCCGTAGGGGTCTCTCTTCTTGGGCTCATCGTCTTTACTCATGTCTACAACCCTTTTTTCCTTCCGCTATTTCGCCTCTTCTTCGACTTGTTCCGGCGTCAAGTCTTTCACTGTTCATCCCTTCCATCATCTCCAGTCGATCCATCATGGATTTTAAAAGGGCTTGATTTTCTTCCCTATATCTCCTCATGTTTTCTTCCATCTTCTCCATCCAATCCGTAGTAGAACTTTCCGACGATCGGTGATTTACGCCTTCTGCCATTGCCTTATTACGTGAACCGCTTTTGTTGAAGCTCCCCACAGACGGCGCCAACTGTTGACGGCTGATTTTGGTCTCAGGGCAATATGGGAATATTACTCCCGAGGCAATCCTCTCTCAATAGTGAATTTGTTCGGTTACGGGGGAACCAAAAGCAAATTTAGCAAAAGACAGATAAATACACCAATCGACAAAGAGATTTAACGTGGTCCGGCGGATAAGATCTAACCTACGTCCACCGACACAAATCGAATGATACTTTTATTACTGAGATATGCTTCTCTGATATCTCTTGTGTTTACAAGTTTGATCGTAATGATTCTGATACCCTTTACGCCTACTCTCCCCTTCTATTTATAATAGTGAAGAAATCAGATTCCTTCTTTTACAAGGATCCCTAGTCGAAACAATTTCTTTTTCCTATAAATATTCCTAGTTAGAAACTACTTTCATTCCTTTTATCCTACTAGGACACTAACTCATCAGTTTACCCCATGGAAATAGGATAACTTGTCATCTTATCCACAAGAATAGGGTATCTTATCTTCTGGAGCCTGCCTCGCCATATGCTCGGTCTTCATGAGGTCGGTCACAATGGTCCATTGAATTGAGAATGCCTCTGCCGTTCTGATAATTGCCCGGTCATCTGAACTCAAGTGCCCGGTTACCGAACATAAAGTGATCGGCCCCTGACTTTTCGGCATTAATGTTTTTTACCAAGAAGGGAATTATCTTTTTACCCATTTCATACTGTTCAAATATCATAGGGCCTGAAAATACCGCCAACAAACTTGATTAAATTAATTTAATTAAGTGAATTGGTTAGTAGAGACTAATCGGGAATAGTGAATAAAATTTTAAAAGTTAAATTGGTTAGATCACTAAATCATCAACTCGTATTAATTAGGGTTATGACTTTAGCCGAGCATAATCTAAGATTTAAAAAATACTAGTGAGATAGAAACCTTACTCTTTTTAATAGTGAGTGGGAGATATATCCCGCGATCTCCATTGTTATCCAGAAATGTGAGATTCAATAGGTGCCTTGAGACGGCTTTGCTTTCATCCTCCTACGGATGGTATTCTTTTGCGTCAATATCAGGTTTGGATTCTGAAAGGATAGAGACTCTAGATGTATCTGGTGATTTGACCTACCCTACGGCGGTACTTCACTAGTTAAATTCAAAGGTTCCGAAATAATGGGTCACACTCACAAAGGAATGATTAAGTTATTAATCAAAGCTTCCTTGATCAAAATAACGGTAGTTGATTAATATAGGAATAAGAGTTATTTCAGATATATTAATCAATTGAGAATGTCTCAATCTATCATACGAATACTTGACCTACCCTACGGTGGCACTTACTTGTGGGATGATAGATTACCATGGTATAGTAATTCTTTTAGGTTTCTAATTCATTATATATTTATCATGCATTATGTTTAATTTTATGCCTAAATGTTTGATAATTTTAATATGTGACGAATGAATATTGATTGCGAGTTTATTTTTTTTCGGCCATGGCATCTGCAATAATCTCCATTATCAAACAACAAGAAAAATTAACCAGGGATAATTATGTTAAATGGAAAAGTGACATGAATGTTATCTTGGTCTTCGAAGACCTTAAATTTGTCCTAATGGAGGAATGTCCTCCTGAGCCAGCACCAAATGCTGGCAAAGTTGCACGTAATGCCTATAATAATTGGATTAAAGCTGATTATAAAGCCCATAGCTATTTGATAGCATCCATGTCTGAGGTTCTTACTGTTGGACAATTATGACCCATAACATCACTATTTGTACATAACATAGTGTTGTTGTACAAATTAACTATGTGATAAAGGAAATTACTCTTTATCATTTATTAATTGGATTACCAAGATACATAAATGATAAAAGTCCTTATGATTAGTTCCGGATTGAGATGATATGAGACAGTATCAATCCACGAAGGTTTAATCATTAAATATCCCTAGTCGTAGTATTATCGAGATTGGACATCGATAATGCGGAATAGGCTAGTATTGCACTTGTGCGCGTTGTGGGAGCATAACGGCATAGTTCTCATATATTTGGGTATTGGATACTCATGCAAGTGTAATAGGAGGTTGTGTTTTACCGATGGATAGACCCCTCGGAATCCCATTGGTAGTATGACTAGGTGTCTATGGGAGTCCGAATCAGGATAGGTGTATTTGGTCTTAACTTGAGACTTGCATCGCTAATACTTGCGACAATCAATATACTTTAGTTGTGGTCGTCCAGGACTTTAACAGGTTCTGTGTACGCCTCTTCTGGGTATATTGAGAATCATAGTGTATTGGGTGTGATGTCGAGATGGAAGTATCACTTCAGTCATATGGAGATGATGATCACGCAGGGATACAGAATTGGTACTCTAAGTGCTATAGCCATCGGGGAAGTATGACTTGGTCATGACTTTCCTATCATAAAGAGACTAGTTGCTTGTGATCCGATATATGTTTCGTACGGGGCAGACACAACTCCAGCCCTAGACCTTGCATGTGACATCCGATACTGGATCGTAATACGCAATACTACGTATACTACGCTTGACAAAGATCTTGTATTCCGCAGTAGAATATTTCTGGAGAATTGGGTAGACACGGTGTTTTGCTAGAAGCCAACTATGTCTTGTAAATCGGTAAAAATGTGGTACTGGGTACGCATGTATTCGGATAGTCCGAAACATATCCAGGGATCTATTGGGTCGCATCCCAAAGATTCACTGATGATGTTTGACTCGAACAATATTAATCTGAAATTAATTATGAGAGAGAATATTATCTGGGATTAATTAAAAGAGAGAATATTAATCTGGGATTAATAAAGAGAGAAAATTAATCTGGGATTAATTACAGTAGGAATTAATCTGGGATTAATTATCAGAGAAAGAATTAATCTGGGATTAATTGCGTCGAGAATTTATCTGGGATTAAATTCGTCGAAAGGAGAGAACGCGATTAATTTGGAATTAATCGGTAAAATAATTTTAATAGTTAAATTAGATTTTACTATTTAATTTATTTAAATGGGCTAAATAATATGTTTGATATATTAATTGAAATTGGATTTCAACGGAAAATTAAATTGGATTTTAATTTTAGCGAACGAATTAATTTAGAATTAATTCGCGAGCGAATTCCGTAATAATTTTACTGTGTATTATTATTTAATTAAATTTGATTTAATTATATAGCGACGGAAAATTCGTTTAATCGGATTAAACGAATCCGAGCCCGGAGTGTGTTGAGCAAGCCCACTTGAATTTTGAATTTAAAGTGATGCTCATTTTACTTACATCATTAATCACCTTTGTTGATTGACATAAGTGATGGGTTATGGTGGAGACTTATAAAACACTCAATATAATTAATTTTGGAAATTGATTTTTTTTTCCTTAGCCGACAAATGGCTTTTGCTGTTTGATTGGCCGAATTGGCCTTTGATGTTTTGGCCGAAATGGCCTCCAATATGATCAAAGGCCGAAAGGTCCTGCAAGGTATAAGAGAGCATTTAATGCTCAGTTGTTTGTTTTAAAAAAAAAAGAAGGTGGCCTTTAACTTTTTAAAAAAAACAAAATAAATGCTTTTGACTTTTTCAAAATAAAAAGCAATATGCGTTTATTGCTCTCTCTCTCAATAGGCGGTATTTTGGCCACTGATTCCATTGGGTTTTGAAAATAAGCTGCAAGCCAATCGAATTAATTTCTCTCTGACCTGCGAAAGAAAAGCAATGCAAAAAAGAAGTTTTTTTGATTTTAGAAATTAAAAAGAGAAATGATATACTTACAGAAAAAGTTACTGACACTTTTCCAGAACGATAACTTATGGTGCGTTTTGTTGAAAATGAAATAACCCAAGTTTAACAAATCATGTTTGCCAAACACGAGAGATTCAACTTGCTCTAATTCCCAATTTTCTTCATTTCTCCTAATTTCCAATTCCTCTTCAATTCGTCATCTTCATCTCTTCAGGTCGTTGTCCACGTTGCAGTCCGTCGCCGACGAACAAGTCTCCAGCGAACAAGTCAACGGCCATCCGGAATGTTTGTCACTGACCAGCATTGAGTTCCAAGCTTATTCTACATGATCAACTTGAGCAACTGATGGGCATGGTTTTTTTTTTTTTTGTCACAGAAGCAACTGATGGGTGTTGGATTATGAGTTTTTTTGTTAAAAACGCTGTTTTGGCAGCTTTGATTATTCTTTTTGGTACCAATTTTCAGTAATTTTGTACTAGTTACCTTTAATTCGTGTTAAAAAGTCTGTACTTTGATATGAGTTTACCTGATCTTGATCACGGTCTACAAACCAACAAATGAGAAGTCTCTAGCCTTGGTCAAATCAGCCATGGATATTGTGGTGGCAGCCGGGCTGCTTCAATTAGCCCCCAAGAAAGTCACTCCTAGTGTAACAAGAGCCTCTGGGTTTGTTACCTAGCTCATCTCTTGTTTTCAGGTATCAAATTCTACGCTGTTAATTTCAGTTGATATCTTAATTACTGTGTCTGGCTTATATAATGGCTTGTGAAATATGAAAAATATTAAATGCAAGGGCAAGAATATACCAGACAAAAGACACTAAATTTGACAACAGTCTGATTTGAGCAAAGATGAAGGAGAAGCTTCGAGATATTTAATTAATCATGAATATAGTTTTTAGTTACTTGGCTTTGAATTGTGCTTGGTTGGTAAAATTTAAAGCTAAATATGGATTTGGCATAGCTCTACTCATTTCCTGATAAGATTTATGCTTCCCGTGATGTAGTTACTTCCAGCTTCTGTAAAAGCCAAGGCACCCTGAAATGGGAGATGTTGGTTTTATTCTAGGTCCCAAGATCATCAAACAAGCATAAAGATGTGTGAAATACATATCAAAGAAGTTGCGGAATACTTACATTGATCGGTTGAGATGAAACAACGAACAAAACTCCAAGTTTTATTCCATCAAAGTGGCGCCCAAACACTGCAGTCCACTGCTCAAAAATTTCAGTTTTGAGTCTTCAAGAATCCAAGATTTGAGCTCCGAATCTTCGTCAAACGAATCCCGGCTCGTGGGTGGGTTTCCCTAACACCTTCGTATAACTCTCGGTGTGCTAGCACTTGGCAATTTTGCCACAAAACTTGCCCAAGAACCATCATCATTCACGCCCAAAAAGTGCAGTTTCTCTGCCCTTGGGCGTGAGCAATGTTGAAGGAAAGAGAAGAGAAAAATGTGATTAGGTTAAGGGAAAAAGTGTCCAACACTTTGCTTATATATTTTCCAAAAATATTAAATCATTTACCAATTGTTTTTGCCTTTTAAAACAATAAAAAACAAATGTAAATGTTTAATTAATTCTTTTACCCTTGGTAAAAGGTGAAAGTGAAAAGTATTTTACTTTTCCAAAAAGTCAAAACTTTTCCCCCCAAATTTTTCCCTCCAAATCTCAATGGTCAAAGTCAAAGAGTCAAAGTTACTTTTCCAAAAAGCGATTTGACTTTTATGACTTGCGATGTGATTTGCGATGCGACTTGCGGCACGTGATTCAAAATCGACGTAACGTCGCAAACACATTCCGAGCTCGGTTTCGATAATTCTAAATTAACGATTATCTCGATGCCTCGTTAATAAATCCAATTTACTAATCACGTCGCTCGAGAATTAATTCCATATTAATTCAAGTGCCCGAATAAAATCTAATTTTAATTCCTAATCGAAATCCAATTTCGTTTAATATATCGAATATATTATTTATCGATTAATTCCAAATTAATCGTTCTCTCTCTTTAAATTGATATTTTATCCCAGATATAATATCACCGTAATTAATCCCAGATTAATTTTCTCTCTCTTCAATTAATCCCAGATTAATGTATAATGCGAGTCATATGTCATCGGTGTATCATTGGGAAGCGACCCATGAGATCTCCGGATATGTTGGCAGTAAACTCGGTCGTCGGACTATCCGAACACATAAGTACCAAGTATTACGTTTTACCGATTTACAAGACAAGGTGGCCTCTAGCAAAGCGCCATGCCTACCCAATTCTCCGAAAATATCCTCCTTACAGGAACTATGTGATCTATATCAGGCGTAGTATATCGTAGTATTGCGTATTCGATCCAGTATCTAATGATCACGTGCTAGGCCTAGGCTGGATATGTGTCTGCCCCGTACGAAGCACATGTCGGATGTCTGGTAACTAGTCTCTATAATCAGATATACATGACCAAGTCATAATATCCCGATAGCCGCGCAGCATATAAGAGCACTAATACCGTATCCTACGTGACCATCTTCTCCATATGACTGGAGTGACACTTCCGTCTGACATCACACCCAATACATACGATTCTCAATATACCCAGCATCGGCGTACACAGAACCTGTTAAAGCCCTGGACGACCTCAACTAAAGTACATTGATTATCGCAAGTATTAGCGGTGCAAGTCTCAGGTTAAGACCAAATACACCTACCCTGATTGCAGACTCCCATAGACACAAGGTCATGCTACCAATGGGATTCTGCGGTGGTCTAATCCAGAGCGAAGCTGTTTCCCGTACCATCGGTGAAAACACAACCTCCTATTACACTTGCCTGAGTATCCTATACTCAGATATACGAGAACTATGCCGTTATGTCTCACATAACACGCACAAGTGTAATACTAGTCTTTTACGCATCTCGATCGATTCCAATCTCGACAATGCTCCGACTAGGGATATTTAATGATTTATCTTTCGTTGATTGATACTGTCTCATATCATTCTCAATCTAGGAACAAATCATAAGGACCTCCCATCATTTATATATCTAAGGTGATCTAATCACAAATGATAGGAGTGCAATCTCCTTTGTTACATAGTTAATTTGTACAGCGACACTATGATCTGTACAAATAGTGACGCTATGGGTCATAACTGTCCAACAAACCAACAAAAGACACGGTCTACAAACCAACAAATGAGAAGTCTCTAGTTAATTTTGTTAATTTTGTAATTTTGTACCAATTTTTGGTACCAATTTTCAGTAATTTTGTACTAGTTACCTTTAATTCGTGTTAAAAAGTCTGTACTTTGATATGAGTTTACCTGATCTTGATCACGGTCTACAAACCAACAAATGAGAAGTCTCTAGCCTTGGTCAAATCAGCCATGGATATTGTGTGGCAGCCGGGCTGCTTCAATTAGCCCCCAAGAAAGTCACTCCTAGTGTAACAAGAGCCTCTGGGTTTGTTACCTAGCTCATCTCTTGTTTTCAGGTATCAAATTCTACGCTGTTAATTTCAGTTGATATCTTAATTACTGTGTCTGGCTTATATAATGGCTTGTGAAATATGAAAAATATTAAATGCAAGGGCAAGAATATACCAGACAAAAGACACTAAATTTGACAACAGTCTGATTTGAGCAAAGATGAAGGAGAAGCTTCGAGTATCTTTAATTAATCATGAATAAGTTTTTAGTTACTTGGCTTTGAATTGTGCTTGGTTGTAAAATTTAAAGCTAAATATGGATTTGGCATAGCTCTACTCATTTCCTGATAAGATTTATGCTTCCCGTGATGTAGTTACTTCCAGCTTCTGTAAAAGCCAAGGCACCCTGAAATGGGAGAAGCCAGTTCTGCTCCATAACTACATTGTCATTTAAAAAAAAATTAGTACTTGTTAGATAAATCAATTGTTTGGGGTAAGCTTTTGATCAATTTTCCACCTTATTGGGTGTCATTGAAATTATCTTGTTAGATAAATCAGTTGTTTGGGGTAAGCTTTTGATCAATTTTCCACCTTATTGAGTGTCATTGAAATTATCCATTTACAAAATTTGCTGTCAGATTCACTCTGCTGTTTTAAAATAATAATAATACATGTGTTGGTTTCCATTTATGATTCAGTGAGATTATATCTCAATTGAGCAAAAAACAGGAAGAAGAATGCACATGTATGCAAAATTTTACAGCCTTAGCACTCCTTTAAATTGGTTCTTAGCAAATGTCACTCAAAATGGAATTATTACTTGGTTAAAGATCAGAGACCAAAGTGAAAAAGAAGATTAACAGTTAATATACATATGTGTGGAGCATTACAGAGCCAACTCATCATCTGAATCACCCTCCCCTTCACCCCATTCATAATTTGCAACATCTACCTTATTCCCCCGCAAGATATTCAAAATATGCCCCAAATATATCACACGTTTCTGCAAATATGCACTCTGTATTGCGGAGGGTTCTTCAGGTCGGGGTTGAGTGTAACTCATAACCTTTAAAGCAAATTTCCCAGAGGGTTCAAGGCATCCAATACCAAATGCAGGTAATGATCGTCCTACAGTCTGAACATGAGACACACTGCAATATCCCAATAAGGTGACCAATATTAGGAAATGATGAAATGTACATGATGTTGACGCAAATTTTCATCATACATCATAAACAGCTAGCATCCACACAAGGAGATGGATATACTCGTAATAAATTCTAACCAAAGAAAAGTACATGATCATAAAGCAAAATATATCTATATTTCTATACTGTTCAGTTGTAAGTAAAATTTTCTAAAAAATTCTTTGTAGTCAATAAGTTGTTTCATTTTTATCAGTTTTTTTAATTTGATTATAAAAAACTCAAAGAAACTGGTACCAAAAAGAATAATCAAAGCAGCCAAAACACCGTATTTAACAAAAACTCATAAACCAACACCCATCAGTTCTTCTGTGACCAAAAAAAAAAATCATGCCCATCAGTTGCTCAAGTTGATCATGTAAAATAAGCTTGGAACTCAATGCTGGTCAGTGACAAACATTAATGATTAAAATAGCAAATGATTAAGGTAACTAGTACAAAATCATTGAAAATTGGTACTAAAAAAAATAATCAAAGCAGTCAAAACAGCGTATTTAACAAAAACTCATACGCTGGTCAGTGACAAACATTGAAAATTGCAAAGGATTAAAGGTAACTAGTATAAAATCACTGAAAATTGGTACCAAAAAGAATAATCAAAGCAGTCAAAATCACTGGTTTTTGTGTTGCTGAAGTTGATCATATAAAATAAGCTTGGAACTCAATGCTGGTCAGTGACAAACATCCTGGATGGCCGTTGACTTGTTCGCCGGCGACGGACTGCAACGTGGACGACGACCTAAAGGGATGAAGATGACGAACTGAAGACGAATTCGAAATTAGGAGAACTGAAGAAAATTGGGAATTAGGGCAAATTGATTCTCTCGTGTTTGGCAAACAGGATTTGTTAAACTTGGGTTATTTCATTTACAACAAAACGCATCATAAGTTGCCGTTCTGGAAAAGTGTCAGTAACTTTTTCAGTAAGTATATCATTTCTCATATTTGAATCAATGCCATTTCGAAATCATAACCATTGGAAAATACTTTTATTTTATTGGTTTGGTTTGGTTACGTAACCGCACTTTTTTTAAACCTATTATAATGGGCCGAACCATTGTGCCTGTTCTTCTCCGTCGAAGCCCGGCCCAATTAGCTTTCATCCGTTAACGTGCGCGCTCCGAGAAACCGCCGCCTTTGATTTTATATGATAAGCCGACGTCGTTTTTTGGTTCCAGCGTATGGAATCATCTCATCTCCGAAAATCATCCTGCTACATGAAGCGTGAACGCGAAAAGTTCGTATTAAGAGCAATTTCACAGGCTATTTGGGGGCAAAATTGTCCAATATGCTTGGATAAACTCTCCGATCACAGAGCTGCTGTGCTTACAGTTTGTACACACGGCTACTGTTTGGAATGCATCAGCAAATGGAGCAATTTGAAGCGAAACTGTCCTCTCTGCAACGCACCGTTTCATTCATGGTTCTACAAAATCAACCTCTCGTCTTCAAAGTTTCTTAAACAGCAATTGCCACCTGTTATCAAGGACAAAATCGTCATTTCACAAACTCAATCCAGCTCAAGGTTTTTTCCCCTCTTTCTTTTGCTAAAAATCTCTCTTTTTTTTTTTTTTTCCAGTTGATCTAAAATTCAATTGTTGTTTCGACGATGTGCAGGATAATACGAAGATCGAGAGATGAATTTAATAGTGATAGGGGGCGATCAAGGCCATTACCATGGCGACGATCGTTTGGACGGCCAGGTTCTGTGTCTGATGACGTTGTTGCTGAAAGAAAGCTTCAGTGGCGTGCAAGGTACATTGGTTTTTACACATTCGATTGATGCTTTTTGTTTGTGCAATTATCCTCACAAACAATAGAATCACAATATTGACTCTAATAAGATCGGAGTGTTTTAGCCCAAATGTGTTTTATTATTGCTTGATTATCAAAAGATCGATAATTTGTTTTAAGAATTCTCGTACGGTTTATAATACTTCATTATAAGAAAAATACACTGACAGCGGTTGTATTCTATTTTTTTCCCTACTAACTAGCCAACTCCCTAGAATCTTGAAGATTCTCTATTCTAGCGGTTGTCCAGCTTAAAAAAATGGAAAGTGATTAATTGGCTGTCTAATTCTTTGTTTAGAAGATTCTTGTCATTAAGGAGTCGATATTCTGGGCTAATTCCTCGCACGATCCCACCTTTCCTTTTCCAGAGGTGAATCTAAAACGGCGATCTTGCCAAAAATTCTAGACTTTGAACGGAGGTCTTGGCTTCAGGCCTTGACAAAGGCTTATGAATCAGACTCTGGCGATGGGCTCTCGAAGTTACACTCTGAAGAGAGACCCAATAATCAGACTATGAGGAGATACTGAGGTTAGACCCTGATGATAGCTCGGGATCTCATTTGGAGTATGTTTGGCCACGTGTCACGTGATTGATTTCTCCCCAAACATTTCCCCTTTTTGGTCGCAACGTTTTGAAAAAATGGTGGGAACAAACGAGCTTTCAAGATACTTTAAATTTCAAAATTCAGTGGCTTCGCAATCATACTCCCAAATTGGGCCTCTAGTGGGCTTTTTGGTGTTATGGGCCTTCTCACTTCCTCAGGAGTTCAGGGATTATATCACTTAAATGCCGATTTGACAGGTTCCATCAACTTTATCGGTTTCTGCTTTCCAATTTCAAAATCATGCTCGTTGTTCTCTGTAAAATTGTTGCTCCTTGACATTCTCACTCCCAATCCCACAATCCTTCTGTTACAATGGCTTCTTCTTCTTCCTCTTTCGATGACAAGATCCAGTGCTGAGGGAAGTCGTCGATGTTCCCAGGATGTCTACCTACCGCCCTTCCACGAGAGGGCGTCCCACTTGGAAATAGACCCGCGCTGCTGCCCTTTGCGATGGCATTGTTCTGGGGAATACCACCTCCGAATCATTCGGTTCCCCCTTCACCCTCTGCTTCACTATACCTGTATGCTCTACAACTTGCACAATGGTCTCAGTGTATTGTGGGTTCTGCCATCTTCTCCATGGTGAATGACTCGCGTTTGGTTATCCGCGATTTCTTTTACCTTCTCTCTGAAAAAGACTGGGTCTGTCGGCGGTGTGGATAGGTACACTCTCGCACCAAGAAAAGTCAACAATTATGTTCACGGGGCTGCCCACCTCGGATAAAGACTAGTCTTCTAAGGGCCTGCTGACGGTGACTGGCAATTGGAAGGCCCCTAGCGTCGACCGCATCATCTTCCCCCAACGATTGACGATGAACCAAGGTATCTTGCCAGTTATGAGTACAAAATTTTATGCCTTTTTGGTTGATTTAGAGTCTGTCTCGTTTCGCCTTTGACCATTTTTTCAACTCTCGGCTCCGTGTACATTCCCCATTTTCCTGAATTGTCCAAGGAAAGGGTCAAGTTCTTGCATCGATTTGTGGCCTCGAGTGGGAATGAGGCGTTCCACATCAATAGGGTGGTAAACAAGGATGACCTTCAGGCCCTGATGCTCTATGGCCTTTATTTCTCCCTCTTGAGTGCAGACGACTCTTCGTCTCTATTCCAAGAGAAGGATCATGAGTGGTTCTCCCATCATAATGTTCATTTTGAACAGAGGTTTGCAGGTAAGCAAGTGTCTGCCAAGGGTTTGAATCTCCCTGCCCCTAAGTCTATTATGGCATCTGAAATCATTCCCCCTAATGATCTTGATTGAACGAACCTGAAGAAACTCCAAGGGACGGAGAAGAGTGCTGAATGGAGAAAGGACCCTATGTGAAGGGGGCTAGCTTAAAGTTGTCTTACAAGCCTGAAAATTTGGGCTTTGAAATATTGGCTATTGTTTCAGAGGGTACCCAGATGACCTTGTTCCAATTTCGAAGGCGAAGCCCGACGCTGCTACGGCCAAGATTTCACAAGTCTCCTATTGTTGCTCCTGCTATAGCTCAATCTCATAATAGCCTCTCGCTGCTTCCTCTGCGGCAGTCCGATTCCCCTCTAGTGCCACGTTATCCCCCGGCAAAGTAGATCTAAGAGGAAGGACCTATGTGCAACCATTTTTTCTGTTGAAATTCCTACTCCTGCCCACCCTACGTCTCCAACTCCTTCAGATGGAGAGGAGGGTCAGCTTCAGCCTCCTCGTTGGAAACAAAAGACTTAGTGCGAGCAGGCACGCCCTTCATGAGGTGAGACAGGGCCGAGCCCCGCAGGCACCGTTTCCGGGTCTGACGTCCTGGCATCAGGGTATGCTTTGCCTACTACTCACTTCGGCCCAGCCCCAGTTCTGTCTACATCTCTGCCTCTTGCCTCTACCTCGAAGTCACTTTCTCGGTCTCCAAATTGCATGTCTTTGCTTCTGGATCTCCGTTGGCTTCTTCTACATTGCCTTCGTTACAGCCTCCTTCAGAGTCTCCTTCGAGCCTTTCACAACAACTCCCTGAGCTGCCACTTGTTAGTGCCTCTACTTTTGACGTTAGGGAGTTCCAGAATCAGCTAGGCTCTATACGCTCCATCGTTGCCTCCTTCGGCGCAGCAAGGTCTGATCTCTTGCTCCGAGATCCTACCCTTAGCAGTGGGATCTTACAGTTCAGTGGGGTGAGTGTCATCTGTGCAATCCAGTTGCTTTGGGCGTCAGAGATTCGCCTCCAGGAGGCTTAAAATGATTTGGCTAAGGCTTCAGAAGCGATGGGGGGAGTTGGAGCGCGAGGCCGAGGCTCGCAAGAAGGATGTGTCTGCTCTGGCTGCCACCCAGTCAGAGCTCAAGGAGAAGGTGGCTTAGATGGAGATTGAAATTCAGGATCTGCGCGCGGACCTGGCCTCAGCTACTTGTGAAAAGTAGAGGCTTCGCGCTGAAGTCTCTAAGGTTCAATAGAAAAGGCCCTCCATTTTGGAACTTTTGACTCCATTTATGTGTCTTCCGTTTCTTATGTGTCGTCTTCTTGTAGAACCTGACGGTGTTTCAAAGGTAACGGGATGAGTTCCTCCACATACATTCTGCTCTGGGCGTAGAAGTATCTAAATTTAAGGAGCAGTTGCAGGGTGCTAATGAATGTCGTCTGGACGAGCTCGAGCTTTTCCTCTTCCAATCCCATGCTCGATACAATGCCATCAGCCAGGTAAATAGTGCCAAGGGTTATCGTCTTGGCTGGGAGGTTTGCGTCAAGGATCCTGCTGAAAGATCCTACCGGGGAGGTCCTGATGAATGTGACACGGCTGTGGGGGTCATGGATTAGAATTACGATCCAGACCACTATATCCAATGTCAGGGTCTCCAAATCAATTTTTTGGACAACGAAAGGGATGAGCCTGGGGAAAGTCTTGGCCTTCAAGACGTTGCAGAATCTTCGGGTGCTGCCACATATTTTTAGACTGATGCAGGTCTCTTCCTGGCCCCTTTTGGCGAGGTCCCCCCTCTAGATGTCCCTGTCCTAACTGCTGAGGAAGTTGACTCTACTCCTTTGATGCTCTAAGCTCCTTCTGTTCTCTGGGTCTGCCAGCCCCTGTTGTGGAGTCTTCTTTAGCCATTTTGTCAGTTGATGTACCGTCTTCAGATGGCTCAATCACTTCTTCAACAGGTCCTACTTCTGCCAAGAACTTGCAAAATAACGTGTTATAAATATACATGGCCTTTAAGCCTTCCTCTTCTTTTGTTTCTGTTTTTTTGTTTTGTTTTTTTTTTTTTTTTTTTTTTGTAACTTGTACTGTTTCCGTATGAATAAAATACGTATTTTTTTTTTAGGTCTTATTTTTCATTATATATTTGAATAAGAAACCATGTCCTAACATCAAATCCCCGAGGAGGTTAGCGCGCACTCTAGTGAGCCATCCTGAGTGCATTTGGCTAGAGCATCAGGACCCTCACATACACAAGTTCATCCTCAGCGGCAGAGTGTAGAGTATATGGCTTTGGTGGGTTGGCAGCCTCATGAGATTGGTGGATTGGGCCACCCTTGTATCGAAGGCCTCTACCGACACTAGGGGACAAATACAAGAGAGGCTCTATCCATTTCATTCCAGAGTCAGCTACGGATGTTGGTACCTCATGGCATGCAAGGTTCTACCCTTCTGAGTCTGCTGCGGCCACTCCATTTCGTCCAGGTTGCTATGCAGATTTCGAGAAATTTCTCCCCCTAGTGTTACACAGAAGGTTCTGAACCCATCAGAGCTCCTCCTTGTCATATATCGCTCTAGGGAGTCTAGACTGTACTCTGAATCTGATCAGGACCTATTGGGGAGTGGTAAGGGCTGGTACTCCTGGAGCTACTGGGATTACGTGGGAGAGGCTAGGAATCGTCGGAGGAAGCATCGTTTCGTCGCTGCTTTCTGGTTAGGGAAGGCGTGCGACATCGCTAAACAGATCTCCAAGGAGAGGCTGCGGAGCTGCGTTTCCTTTGAGGAATATGAGAGTGCACAGCGTCAGATTCATTGGAAATGGAGATGAACCGTCTCCTTCTTTCTTGTATCTAGTGCCTTGATGGGCTTACTCTTGTATTTTGTGCCTTGATGGGCTTACTCTTGTATTTTGTACAGATTTATATTTTGTAAAAAAAAAAAAAGATGTACTTTCATCCACTATTATTGTAATATAACACTTTATTTGATGATATATCTGGGGTTGTTGATGTGTTGTATATTTGTGCACCTCGCCAATTTCTTGTCTGACCCTGAAAGTTGTCTCATCTCGGCAGACCTTGAAAGATTGTTGCTATTGGAGTCTGGTGTCCTGGATTTTCACCTTCTGATGACTTTTTCACCGTGTATCAAAGTCGTGGACTCTGATCCCATACTGTTCACATACACTAATGAGAAGTGGACTATGATATCATAATGTTCACATACACTGGTGAGAAGTGGACACTTTCACCAGAGTCCCTGAAAGATTGTTCCTCTTGGGGTCTGGTGTTCTGATTAGATTCTAATCGGAAACTTCGTACTCTAATGGGTTTACCTGTTATACGTCATGGTCTTCTTTTATTTTTCTCCTCAAGCCCTGATAGGCGTTTCCTCTAAGGTCTAACACTCGTGCTGTGATGGGCTTGTTTACCATGCATCAGAGTCTTCTTCCCCCGCCAAACCCTGTTAAGCAATTCCTCTTTGGCTCTAGCGTTTTGAAACTTGATGCTCTGATGGGTTTTTCTATCATACATCAGTATTTTTTCTCGTCAGACCATTACAGGTATTTCCAATTTGGGTTTGACATTTTGAAACTTTATGCTCTGATGGATTTTTCTACCATGCATCAGTTTTCCTTTTCCTTGTCAGACCTTGATAGGCATTTCCTCTTTGGATCCGACGTTTTGAAACTTCATGTTCTGATTTTTTTACCATACATTAGTCTTCTTTTTCCTCGTCAGACCCTAACAGACATTTCCTCTTTGGGTCTGACTTTTTGAAACTTCATTCTTTGATGGATTTTTCTACCATACATGATACACCAAACCTCTTTTGTTTTTGGTAAAGCCCATGGCATAATAAATATTACACAATCAAATAGTAAAAATATTTCATTTAAATTGAAGAAATACAGTATTCTTACATATAATATTTTTTAAGCATCTGTGCATTTCATGTCCTGAGCACTGCCTTCTTATTTCTAACATTCAAGAGCTTGTAGGTTCCCTTGTCTAGGTCTTCATTGACCTCGAACGAACTCTCCCATGCTCTCCTAGCTTCCCATCTTGCTGGGCCTCCGAGATTTTTCGAAGCACCCACTCTCCCACATTGAATCTTCTGATCCTCACTTTCTTGTTGAAGTATGACATTGTTTTCTGCTGGCATTTGCTGTCCTGAGCTGTGCACTCTCTGACTTCTCCCAGCAAGTCCAGGTTTCTCACCAGTTGCCCTTGATTCTCCTCCTTAAGCTCTGCGACCAGGGTTCTCAAAGTGGGCTGCCCAACCTTTGTTGGTATCACGGCCTTCGAACCATACACCAGAGCAAATGACGTTTTCTCATGTTGCCTTTTTTCGTGTGGTTCTTTGTGCCCATAGTACTTTAGGTAACTCTTTCAGCCATTTTCCCTTCTTGTCGTCGAAGTTGTGCTTGAGATTGTTAACAATCACCTTATTTGTAGCCAATATTCGAAAATACGGATAATGCCTCGAGGCAGTCGGCTTTTGAGGCTTAAGGCGAACCGCCTTGAGGCGGCGAGGCAGGTGCCTCAATCCGAATGCCAAAAAAATTCAAATAATAAAATCAACACAATTAAAATATCCACTAGTTTAAAACACATTCATTTATATCCATGAAAATTAGTATTTGTTTTTCAAGATATTTATTATTTAACTATTTCAAATATCATCACTTGTCATAAATTTTAATTTGGTTTTTCAATATTTGTTTTTCAAGAACACAAATTCCTCTTCTCATTTTTTTATTCCCTCTAATTTTCCCATTTCCTTCTCATACAAACAACAAAGGTAAATTACTTAGTTAAACTACAGTAAAAGCTGGTTGTGGGTTCCCGCTTATGAAAATAAAAAATCTTTTCCTCCTTAATTATATCAAAAGCTCTTAATGATTTTTTTTTTTAAAAAAAGAGGCTCTTGATGGTCTCGGAATAGTTATAAAATCTTATCTCTTCCCTCAATTAGTTTAGAATAGAGCAAAAGCTATAATGCGTCCCACCTCGAAAATTAATAAAAAAAACTCTTTCAAACCTTTTAATCTTTTCTTTATTATATGGGAAATAATAAAAAATCTTCTCATAAATGTAACTTGTCATGGGTCCCATCTTAAAAAAAAATCTCTTTCCTCTTCCCCACTGCCATCGTCTCCTTCATTGAAACTTCTGATTTGCCTTGTATATGTTTGTTCCATTTCTTAATTTTTAATTTTTTTTTTTAAAATAGCCATTGTTCATCACTGCGCGTGAGGCTGCAGCCTCGCGCCGCCTCATGCCGCGTCATAGTGAGGCGGCTTGAAGAGGCCGCCTCACGCGCTGTGACGCAGGAATTCTTAAAAACCCGCTAGAGACAGGTGCCTTGACGCTCCAGTGTCACGAAGCGGCGATGTGGTGCATCTTGCCGTTTTTTTTAAACAATGGTTGTAGCCTCTGTCATTCCATTAGCTTGCGGGTAGTACACTATTGAGAAATGGACTCTGATCCCATACTGTTCACAAAACTCGGTGACCCTGAGGTTGTTGAACTGAGTGTCGTTGTCCATCATCAGGCTCTGGTGATGCCAAACCTACAAATTATGTGCTTCTAGAGGAAAACAATTATGTTATTCTTAGTGATCTTGGTGTATGGCTTGACTTCCACCCAATTGGTAAAATAATCAGTGGCCATCAAAACAAAGCAGTTCCCTCCTTTTGACACTGGAAGCTTCTCAATGATGTCCAAACCCCAACGCGTGAAGGGCCAGGGGCTGACTATAGAATTCAACATTTCAGAGGGTTGGTGTATTGTAGGTGCATGTTTCTGACACTAGCCCTGGCCAACAATTCGGTTCGGTCCCGGTTCCATGCTTGTGGGATCGGAACCGAATAGAACTGGACGGTTCGATTTCCTTTTATTTTTTTAAATAATTTTAAAAAATGGAAAATAATTTTTTTAAAATATTGTAATGATATACTATTACCAAATAAATTAATAAAAAAATTATCATTTGAATCTTATTATATTAAATTAAAAACTTAAATTAAAAATAAAATAAATAGCTTAAACTTAAAAAAATTATTTATATTATATTGAAACCAAATGGTTCTAACGGTTCGGTTAGGGTGGGAACCCTAATCGAATCGTACTGAATCGGTTCTGATTCAAGTTCCGGATCTGGAACTGGAACTGGACAGTTCGGTTCCGATTTGGTTTCCGAACCTGAACTGTAGCTAGGTCTATCTGACACCTCTCACACCTTCATGCAAAGTTTTTTGCACTCTCTATTAGATACAGTTAGTAATATCCGGCGGTGAGGATCCGGTGTGCTAAGCTTCTGCCAGTTGTAGGTTCGCCATAGTAACTTCGGTGGGACGGTTGCCATGGTAATGCTCAATGAACCTTCGCTCCAGATCTTCAAAACTCCCTATGGATCTCTTTGGCAATTGTAGAAACCAGAAGAGGGCGTTGCCAGCGAGAGTGGTGACGAACAACTTGCACATTAGAGCCTCTTTGGTGGTTTCCATTGAGAGCCTCTTCTGAAACTGAATCAAGTGTGTAACTGGGTCTGACTTCCCAGTGTACTTGTCGAAGCTGGGCGGGGTGAAGTCTCGGGGCTTCAACTCCTCTTCGATCCACTCCTGGAATGGTGAGGTGGACATCCTCTGATTGCCAGGTCCGTCAGATCCGTTAGGGTCTGCACCCGAATGCCCTCAATGCTTTTCATTATTATCGTCGCCAATTTTTCATGAACAAGTTCTCCCCCCAGCGGACGTCCTTTTTGTTACTCCTCACATCTAGGCCTTTGCCTTTTCCTTGTCTTCCACCTCTCTACTTTCGGCCTTGATTTTTGGACCCTCTGCATCAGAATCTGCATCATCGATCTTGATGGGGCTACTTCCTTGGGGCCCTTCCTTGTGGTTCTCCTCTAGCTGCCCCTCCTCGCGGAGGTCCTCGACAACGGCTCTTCCTTCCCTTTCCTCTTGTCCATCATGGGGCTAGTTCTCTAGCCCTGGGCTTTGAGTGTCTGATTCTCTTGTCGCAGGACCTGCCACTGTACCTATAACTGTTTTTTCATGGCCTGCATCTGGTCCTCCATCTGCTTCATCATCTCATTCCTCATCGTCGAGATGTCCATCATGAGTTGGATACTTCTTCCTCCTGGTGAGCAGCGGACGTAAAAATTCTAGTGTCTTTATTCCTTGGGGCAATTATTGTTTGGTTGAGCGAATTTTCTTGGATTTAATATTGCAGAAAACCATAAACACAATGTTTCCTCTCAGTTCCCCGCAGACAACATCAATTATTTATGCAATTATCTTCACAAACAATAGAATCACAATATCGACTCTAATAAGATTCGAGTGTTTTAGCCCAATGTGCTCTATTATTGCTTGATTATCAAAAAATTGATCTCTTGTTCTAAGGATTCTTGTACTATTTATAATATTTCTTACAAGGAAAATAAACTGACAGTGGTTGCATTCCATTACGTTTCCCACTAACTGACACTCCCTAGAATCTCGGAGCTTCCCTATTATGGGCAGTTGTCCATTTAAACGAAACAGAAAGTGATTAATTGGCTGTTTGATTCCTTGTTTAGAAGATTCATGTCATTAAGGAGTCGATATTATGGGCTAATTCCTTGCATGATCTCTGCTTGCCTTTTTTAGAGGTGAATTTGAAAGAGAGATCTTGTGAAAAGGTCCTAGATGGAGACTTGAACGGAAGTCTTGACAGAGGCTTCTAAATCAGACTCTGGCTATGAGCTCTTGAAGTTAGACTTCGAAGAGAGACCCTGTAATCAGAGATTGAGGAGATACTGAGGTTAGACCCCGACGATAGCTCGGGATCCCCTTCAGAGTGGATTTGGCCACGTGTCACGTGTCTGATTTCTCCTCAGATACTTTTTTACCCTGTTTATTTCTTGGTTTCATATAGTATGGTATAGTTCAAATTGTTGTTTGTTTTGACTTCTATGTTCATGGTATAGTTTCTCATTGTAATGTCATGGTTTGAAAACCATAAGTTTTGGAGAGTTTTTTAAATCATGGTTTTGGTGGTTTGCCATGGTTTTATAATTTTGTATTCCTAAAATATCCTTAATAAAATTTTAAAATGTCAATTCTATTATATTAAATATATTATATTAATAAACAAAAATAATTAAAATGTCTTCCTAACATATTTGAGGGCATAACTGACTCAATTTCCTTAAAGGTTGAGGGCATATTAGTCATTTTATCATTTTTGAAACCATATCATACCATCAAACCAAACAAAAACAGTTTATTTAACCATATCATACTATACCATCTTCCCCAAACATGGTAACGGTAATTACAATACAATATCATATCATATAATTCCATACCATATATTATTAAACCATGGTGCACTTCATCCAAATAAGGTGTTGAGGTTATTGTTCTATAATCCAGAATCATTTTCTTATTCAGCTTATTAAAAATACAAGTGTGTGTATAATTTCTATCCAAGTCAATTTAGTTATTCCCCAACCTCGACCTTCTTTGTTTCCTCATTTTTTCTCATAGGATCATCGTGTTTCTCTTATCTGCTAAATCCATACTATACTCACATTCTTCTTAATTTTTTCATTTCTAACTCTCTTAGTTCACCCGCACATCTATCTAAATATTCTCATTTCAGCTACCCTTATTTTATGGATTTTTTGATGTTTTATCTTCATTCTATTCCATAAAACATGATAGGTTTCACAGTCGCCTTATAAAATTTTCTTTTAAGTTTTAATTCAATTTTATTTATGTTCCATGTTATACAAATTCGATAAGTTTTACGTTGGTTGTTGAGACCTAATATAAACCTCTTCCTTTGTCCAGGCTTGGGACCGGCTATGAAAGGATATTCTAATTTAATCACATAGTGGAGTTGTGACATCTCATAAAATTTATACTAATTTAAAAATTGTATCATATATGATGAGTTTAATTAATATTTCTAATTTGATACAAAATTAAACTTCATAATTGTTTATGATCCCTCATGGCAACTTTCTTACTGTTAGATTTTAGTATGTAAACTCAATCAAGGCATCATGGGTCTTATTAGCTGTCAACTGTGAGGTTTGTGGTGTTTATTCAAGAGATTTTGAGTTTGCTGTCAGTGTCATTTGTTCAATAACTGTGAGGTAGTTCAGAGTGGTTTGTTATTGGAACGTGGCCAAAAAGAAAATTTTAACACTAGATGATTGGTTTTTTGCAGTGTTTATAACCAATGCTTGCAAGCAGTTCCTTTATCTCCTAGGAGTTATATTGGACAGGTATGATATTTTGTTATGTTTGTATCATTGTCTCTTCTCTTCTGATCTTAATGAATTATGAGGTTATATATAATAATTTTGTAATCTTTTTTCTTCACCAATTTAGTTATATGTTCTCTAGTCATGCAAATTTCAGTTCCTAGGTTCCAAGTTAATTTAAAAACCTCACGGCTCTATACGTATTTGTCTCTATAATCACGGGAGGTTTATTATGGAATTCCTTAGTTTTATCTTTTATTTTTCGCTCTCATCAGTTTTATTTTTTATTTTTGACTTTTCAGAATGCATTAGCGAATACTTTTGTGAAAGAAAGATTATTACAGCGAATAGATCCATGGATACGAAGGGACCTTCAGGCTATCCTTGGGGACCCAGATCCTTCAATTATTTTTCATGTAGCCTCGTCACTTTTCATTGCAAGCCTCGAAGACAATTTGAATGCATCTTCAAGACAGCTCAGTGTTGAAGATGACTTTTTGGCACCCTTGCGGCCTTTTTTGAATAACAAGACTGACATGTTCTGGCATGAATTAAGGTACATTATTAGTATTCAAGAAAAATCCATTAAAGCTGCTTCATCTGTCCAGTATAGACTATTCAACTTTCATTATGTTAATAGTCGAATGAAGATTTGAACTTGATTCACAAGGGGTTTGTGTTCACAACACCTGGCTTACACATTCAAAATTAATCATTTTGGGCTTTTGGTTACCAAGATCTCTCACCAGAATGAAAAAATGATTTCTTATCCTCTGGTGGCTCTGCGTATTCTTCTTTTCCTTTCTTTCCGGTTTTTGCAGAAATACTAAGGGTTAATTTTAGACCTCATTGGACCCCTAGAAGGTGGTAGAAAACACCATGGTAGAAAACATCGTTTATAAATTCTTTATTAGTCTATGAAGCTTGTAAATTTTGAGGATTAAATGTCGTCATATCTTATGATCCTAGAAAAGACAGGCTGATGTTTTTTATAATATTTAACCTCATGGGATTTGCTAAGGCTGATGTTTTTGATAATATTCAACCTCATGGGATTTGCTAACCACTATTCAGATTTAGGTCTTAGTTCTTGCTTTTTGTGAATTTGAACTTCAAACTTCGGAATTTTTATTGTTTTTGCCTTTAGAAGATATTCATATTCCACACAAATGTGAAAATGTCTGTCTTAATTTCTTGTTCCTCAACACGAATTGACATTTAGATTAAGAGATATCCTTCAGATATTTTGCAGAGAGTTCATTGACAATGGAAACATATGATGCAGTGGTTGAATATAGAATGCTGGATTAAGCAGCATATGATATTTACGTGATAAGCACAGCTTGCCTGTGTGAGAGGGAAGATGTTTATTGTTCTTTCCGAGGAAAATGGCGGAGCTGCCTAACTGCAAGATAGATTATGTGATAGCTTAGCTTGTTCCACGGAGGATGAGCAGAGTTTTATGAAGCCACGATGTTTCATATAACGCGCCTGCATTTTCAAGCTTGTCTAGAGCGATTAGCAAGCTTATGGCCGCTTGTCTTGGGATGTCAATTTCCGCAATTACATTTTATTGTTATTTTTGCTTTAAATAGTGTGTGATAAATCAAACATTTGTATGTCTCCTGGTATTCTTGTAATTTATTTAAAAGTTGTTGAGGGGATGACCTGAGCATACTTTGGCTATCAAGCAACTATAGGGGAATAATGATTGAATTGAGCTTCACATATTGATTGTGTCAATTTATTTTTTCGTTGCCTCAATATCATTGTCATACTTATACTGTCTTTTTTTGTAATGCCAGTATTTACTATTTAGTTATCAAGGATCTCTGTCTTCTTTTATATAATATAAAAGGGACATACTCCCAAGCGCCTTAGGGTACTTTAAGAAAGTTGAAATGAAAAAGATTGTGAAAATATTAATAATTTTTCTATTTTTTCTTATTAAAATTTTTCTAAAATAAATTCTCAAAAAGAATTGCCTTAATATGTCGCCTTCTTTTGAAAGCCATTTTATAAATTTAAAATAGCAGACGCAATTGATTAGCCATGTCTTGTCATATTTCAGGCAAACCCAAGCCCGGTATGAAGTCGAATTGCCCGGCCCGGACCCAAAGTCTAAATCGAACTTAAACTAAAATTGTGCACTCGGTTTTAATTAATAAAAATATTTTTTTTTTATATAAATTAATTTATAATTTTAAATTTCTATATTTATTATTAAATTTTTAAAATCAAATTTAAAAAACACAAAAAATATTAAAACTCTTATTTTCTTTTCATTTTTAACTATTAAAAAATTTAAAACATTTGTTTTTTAAATATATATATATATTTGTTTTTTTAAATTGCGTGAAAATGAGCACTCACTTGTTACTAATGTTTTTTTAAAAAAAAAAAAAAAATCAGTGTCAAAAACACATTAGTATCAAGTGCGTGTTGGTTTTCAGAGTTCATACGCAGCGGAAATCGTGTTCAGTGATAAAAAAAAATTATTTTTACATGAACAATAAAAATCGGATCTGTATTTTTCTAGTACATTAATAATATAAATATTTAGAACTTAAATCGGAAATATACTTGGGGAACTGGATCTCTATAAATCACGATTCTTTGAACCACGAACTTCCTCGACTTATCTCCTCATCTCCAACGGCACGTGTGGGCGTGAAAATAATTACTAAGAACACTATAATTTGTGAAGGATTTGTATACTCAGCACATGAGACGAATCTTCGGTGTTATTTTCTTTTGATTTTCCCAAAACCAAACTTAGAAAAATAAAAGAAAACTTTTTCCTACTTTTCCAGCACCTACTGTTGGAGTTATACGGTCCCGAGGATCGAATAATAAGCATAAAACATAAGTGAATACATCAAAGGAAGTTGCGAAATACTTACATCGAGCGGTTGAGCGATGCGGTGGACAACAAAAAATTCATTTTCCGCCAAGGCTCACGGCAGTGAGCAGTCGACTATCCTCCATTTTCAGTTTTTAGATCATCTTCCAGCTCCAAGCATTGTCATGGTGATTCCAAGCTCATGGGTGGACTTCCCTATCACCTTCGTATGTCCCTTTGAGTGCTAGCTCTCTTGATTTTTGCCACAAAAATCATTCTAATCCTTCCCTTGAACTCACGATTTTGGGCAGTGAAAGAAGAAGAAAAAGAGCCTCATGGGCGTGAGATAGAAGAGAGGAATGAGAGAGAGAGAGTTGGAAATGTGTATAAGTTTAATTGTTTTCCAAAAACAATCAAACATATACCAAAAATATTTAATATACTAAATGTCAATCAAGCTTTCAAAAGCTTTTTCAACAACTCCCATCAAATCACATCTTTCAATCAATCAAGTTGTCAAGTCACATCACTCAAAGTGACAAGTGATTTGACGCTTGAAGTGACTAGCGATTTGACGCTTGATGCGACTAATGATTTGACGCTTGATTTGACTTGCATGTCGCACTCGAATTCAAAATGCGAATACGCTCGCAAATAATCTCGGGCTCGGGTTCGTTAATTCCAAATTAACGAATTTTCCGTTGCGTCATAATTAAGTCTAATTTAATTAAATAATCATGTCAAGCGCTAACGAATTAATTCTAAATTAACTCGTTAGCCCGAATTAAAATCTAATTTTAATTTCGCGTCGAAATCCAATTTCGTTTAATATATCGAATATATTAATTTACCGATTAATTCTAAATTAATCGTTCTCTCTTTTTAAATGATATTTTATCCCAGATAAAATATCTCTGTAATTAATCCTAGATTAATTTTCTCTCTCATCTAATTAATCCCATGTTGGATAATATGACCCATAGCGTCACTATTTGCACAGAACATTGTGTTGTTGTAGCAAATTAACTATGTAATAAGGAAATTGCACTCTCATCATTTGTGATTAGATCACCGTAGATATATAAATGAAGAGAGGTCCCTATGATTAGTTCCTGGATTGAGATGATATGAGACAGTATCAGTCCACGAAGGATTAATCATTAAATATCCCTAGCCGTAGTATTATCGAGACTGGACATCGATAATGCGGAATATGCTAGTATTGCACTTGTGCGCGTTGTGAGGGCACAACGACATAGTTCTCATATATATAAGTGTTGGAGACTTATGCAAGTGCGATAGAAGGTCGTGTTTCACCGATGGTACGGGAAACAGCTTCGCTCTGGATAGACCCCTCGGAATCCCATTGGTATTATGACTATGTGTCTATGGGAGGCCGAAGTCAAGGTAGGTGTGTATAGTCTTAACCTGAGACTTGCATCGCTAATACTTACGATAATCGATAAACTTTGGTTTTGGTGGTTGGGGACCCTGACCAGGTTCTGTGTCTACCACTTCTGGGTTTATCAAAGAGTCGTAGAGTATTGGGTGTGATGTCGAGACGGAAGTATCACTCCAGTCATATTGGAGATGATGTCACGCAGGATACGGTATTAGTGCTCTTAAGTGATGCGCATCCAATCGTGATATTATGACCAGGTCATGAATATCCGATTATAGAGACTAGTTACCAGACATCCGATATGTGTTTCGGACGGGGTAGACACTTATCCAGCCCCAGCCCTAACACGTGACTATCCGATACTGGGCCGATATGCACAATACGATTGTATACTACGCTTGATATAGATCTAAATATTCTTAAAATGATATGTCCGGAGAATTGGGTAGACTTGGTGCTTTGCTAGGAGTTGACCTTGTCTCGTAAATCGGTAGAACGTAGTACATGGTACGTACGTGATTCGGTTACACCGACGACCGTATTTATAGCCAACTTATCCGGAGATCTCATGGGTCGCTTCCCGATAATCCACCGATGACGCACAACTCGCACTCTTGAATAATCTGGGATTATATAGAAGAGAGAGAAAATTAATCTAGGATTAATTACGGAGATATTTTATCTAGGATAAAATATCGTCGAGAGAGAGATAATGATTAATTTGGAATTAATCGATGAATTAATATATTCGATATATTAAACGCAATTAGATTTCGACGCGGAATTAAAATTAGATTTTAATTCGGGCGAACGAATTAATTTAGAATTAATTCGTTAGCGACGTGAATAGTGAATTCGCTAGGCGTAATCATTTAATTACGACGCGACGTAAATTCGTTAATTTGGAATTAACGAACCCGAGCCCGAGTGTGATTGCGAGCGCATTCGTATTTCGAATTCGAGTGCGGCAACGCAAGTCACATCAAGCGTCAAATCAAACGTCAAGTCATTCATCACATCAAGCGTCAAATCAAGCGTCACTTTGAGTGATGTGACATTTGATTGATTGATGTGAGTGATTGATTGATTGAATGACACACATCAAATCACTTTAATAAAGTGACTATGAATAGTTGATGGGTGTGGTTGGAATAGTGTTTGGAGGGAAAACTTTTTACTTTTGATTTTATTAAATCATTTAAGTAATTGGCTTTATATATTTTATTTGAAAAATATATAAACCCTTTTGGAAAAGGTTTTGACCATTCCATTCTATCTTTACACATTTCTTTCTCTCTCAAAATTCTCTCTTCTCCTCACGCCATTTTCAACAAATATTGGACTGTTTTTGAAGCTTAATGTCGTGAGCCATAGGGAAGCAAGGGTGGATTTTCATGGTGAAAATTCATGTGCTAGCACACATACGAGTCTTGCGAAGGTGGTAGGGAGGTTCACCCATGAGCCGGGATCCGTCGGACGAAGCTTGGAGCTCCATTTTCACAGCTCAAAACCGAAATTTGAAGAGAGTGGACTGCTGCAGTGGGCGCCTAAGGCAGTGAAGTTTTTGGCTTCGATTCGTCTTCAAATCGACTCAACCGATCGATGTGAGTATTCCGCTACCTCCGTTGATGTGTTCACTCATTATCTCATGCTTAGATTTGATCTTGGGACCTAATAGAAACTCAACAATGGCATCATGAGCTATAGTTGCAAGCATGAAATTTTAGGGATTTAAAATTTGGGTAAATGTGATTTGAGCATGATTTGAATGAATTGTTTGTTTGAGTATGCTTATAACATGTTTAATTGCATATTGGTTGGATCAATTTGATGAAAATCCATTTGGAATAATTTTCCCCAAATATGACATGTTGGCCGAATGTATTGAGAATTTTGGGATCTTGGATTTTTTGATTTTTGATTCATTTGATGAGTTAGAATCGATTAGGTTGATGTTAATTTGAATCGAATTGGATTGGATTTCGAATTGGACAAAAATCCCCAAATCTTTATGTTGGCCGAATGCATGTAATGCCCTAATGTCTTGGTGTTTTTGATTTTGTGACATTGGATGTGTGTGAAATCATTTAGGATGGTGATTTGATATCGATTGTAGGTTCGATTGGATCGAAACCGAATCGGACACAAAATCCCTCTTTTGGCCGAGACTTAAAAGCATGTAAATGGGTTTGATTTTTCATATTGTGTGTTTGACATGTAATAATGTATTAAGCATGATTAATTGGACTAATTTGGTGTTTTAGAAATGTTGATTTAGGTCATTGATCATGTAATGCACTTTAGGTAATTAAATTGCGTAATTGGATTAGTGTAATTTAATTATTTAGGCTTAAATTGGATTTGGGCTTGAATTGTTGTAATTGGGCCTATTGGGCTTGATTTATCAAGTTTGGTTTAGGCCAAATGGATTGGATCCAATTGGGCCTAAAACCTTAACCATAAAGCCCAATGCGACTTAATGAACCTTTAAAGTTCAATTGGGCCTAATGGGCTAAGATTGATTTATGGGCTTATGGGGTAAATCCCGGATTGGACTTTGGTTATCGGTTTGACCCGAGTTGACCAAAAGTCCACGCCTTAAGAAATCAATCAAAAGCCCATTGGACTTTAATTGAATCGACGTTGGACGTTAATCGGTCTTTGAGACGCGTTACGATTAGATTTGGAATTTAAATCGTAAAAGGTTTATTAAATAAAAGTGTAATATTTAATTTGGAATTGAATAGTGAATTAGTATTAAGTACATGTTAAATTAGATTTAATAATGTAGTTTAATTTAATTCATGAATTCGTACTTTAAGTACTTATTCGCAAAAACGAGTTTGACTCGATCAAAATCAAATCGTTGTTTGAACATTGGATGATCACTTAATTATCAGATTAATTAATTTGATTAGATTGATTGATAGCATGCTTGTATGTGTGAATACTTGGTTGTGTTGAATGAATAATGTATATCGGATGGATATTAGATGGGTGGGCAATTTTAGAAATTGTTGTAATAAATTCGATTTATTAAATTGGACCTACGTGTCCAGCCTTATCACCTTCTTTCTCTTGTATTCTCTTCTCATCTATTCCCCTCTATGTATATGAGGTTTCTTTAGAAGTGTAGTGTAACGGGTAGAAGTAATACTAGTGCTAGCTTGAGTGAGAAAGGGAGAGATTTGATCTAGGATCAATGTGTTAAATATCCATCCGCATATCATTATTATTTTATTTTCATACTCGCTTTATTATGTGTTTAGAATGCATGTTTAAGGGTGTATGATGATGAGACCTAACAAAGATAATTAAATTGGTAGCCAATTTGCACGCGAAAAAACCCTCGTTTTATATTAAGCGATTATCCTTCCATTGAATGATTCTTGTTCAAGATCTGATTGGCATTGGTTTGTTGGCCAAAGTCAAGACCTTGTCAATTGGATGTATTTGAATCATGAAAGTTTTGTTCCACATCGGTGTCTAGTCCAAGTTGTGATTTGTTGGCCAAAGTCAAGATCACTTCTTGTCCAAAGACATTGATTACGAAACTTTCCTTGTCAATGGGTCCCGCTTAACTGGAGTCATTAGGTTTGTTGTGCCAAAGCCAAGGCCTAGATGATTCGGAGGATAAGGTTAGAAAATGTATTGGATACATTGGCATAAGTAATATGTTTAGGACTTGGATGTCCACCTAACCGGATCTGGGAATTGGATTGGATCCAATTGATCTGTGAGATCTACCTGGTTAAGTAGCATACAGCTTGTTGGCCAAAGTCAAGGTTGTATGTTATTTGACAGGATCCCAGCCCACTAGGAAATGCGGTTTCCCGAGTACTCCACAGAGGGTTAGAGGCTCGACGAAAAATAGTGGGAGGCAAGTATTGAATTTGCAACATTCGTTCAATTACTCGCCATACACGCTCAAACAAATATCATTCGTCAATATTTTACGTTGTTTTAAAATTGATTAAATAGTTGGACTATATACAAACTCATTCAATATATAGTTGATTTTATAATTGGATTATAGTAATCAATATAATTGAATTAAAATGATAGTTGATTTTATAATTGGATTATAGTAATCAATATTAAAATTATAATTGATTAAATAATTGGATTATTGTAATCATTATAATAAATAGTACCTTATTAAAATTGATTAAATAGTTGGACTATTAAAATCAAGAAAGAATTGAAAAGTTGAATATTTAAAATATATAATCATAAGATTAAATGTTTTAAATGATTTAATTTTCAATTGGGAATTAATAATAGGTTAATTTATTTGATAAAATAACTTATTATAACTGAGCCCATAATTAAGCAAAAGGTTGAGCATAAAATCTTTGGAAGATTTATGAGATGATGACTTTAGTGCTTAATTAATATACTTATAATAAATCTATCTTTAGATTTAAAAGTATTAAAATTACAATTAATAATTCTTAGAGAATTGATTTGACTATTCTAGTGGAGAAAAGTCAAAGTTTGCAATTGGGCATACTGCACAAGGTGCACATCGTTTCGATATTCCGAAACCCAAGGCTTGGCCAAAGGTTTGTGAAATATTGAAAAGATAATTGACATATCCCAAAGTGACTACCATTTGGATATGGAAGACACGAAGGAATTAAAGAAAGGGCGAGGCTCTAACTTTAAAAATATTTGTCATAGTTATGATTCGCTACTAGTATTAAAATTGGATTTTAAATACTTAGTGTGGTACATAAACATATATGTATTGATGTTCAGAATCCGCTGTGAGCTGGATACTGACTTCAAGCCGAGATTATTCTGCGAATCGGAAACGGGACGAAAGTCACTGTTTCGACCGTAGATACCTAAGTTTAGGAACTACCCTTTGGGTATGTACTTAAATCAGGAAATGTTATGATGTAACTAGTTTGACTAGAGACATTATCTCTATATCAGTGTTTAATCCGTTGCGGATAAAACCTTTATATTCTAGAACACTAAAGTGTTTCATTATATAAAGATGATACTGAGATAAATACATTAGATGTAAATAACATAATTTATATTTTGAATATAAATAAAATCTCAAACATATAAAATGACAAATAAATAGCTCAAATTGATTTGATCAATGAGACTTATTTGTGGCATTGTTGTCTAGGACACAATTAAACGAGAATCGTATATCCACGCTTTTGAAGAGTGGGTACTAGGACTGATTTGACTATTCAAATAAGGTCTGCGAATCTAGTTTATCAGGTTAAATACCTAAAATACTATTTACTTGGTAATAGTAAAAGGGCCACCGATCTGTTAGCCCTATTCATGGTGAAGTTAGTGGGCCCATATCTAGCTAGGCTAGATGTGAACATGAATATTTCGTGACCTTAACGAATGTGGCATTACGTTATGGTTATGTGTTTCTTTTGAAGAACACAGATCGGAAACTTTTGAAGTTTCGACACGAAGTATATAAACAGATCGGCTATAGCATTATTCCGCCGCGGTTAGACCGTAATGGAAATTACTTAAGCAGTAAGTTTCATACGTACATGAAAGAGTACGGTATTCTTTCATATGAGGACTCATCCCGAGACATGTCAGTTAGACGGTGTGTCCGAACCAAAAACCAAATTTTGTTGGACATGATAAGGTTTATCACGAGTCGCTCTGAGCTACTATTTCCTTCAATGGGACATGTATTAACAGTGCAAAACTTATTTAGAATAAGGTTCCATATAAATCTGTTTAAACAGATATCATATAGGATATGAACAGGAAAGAAACGGGGTTTCTCATTCCTGATAATTTGGGTATGCCAGGCATAACGTTTGGTTTATACCAAACTAAGGACCCAAATTGGATAAGTGCCAATATAGGTTATCCTAAGGGAAACCTTAAGTATAGTACTTGTAAATCTCACATGAGAACAATGTAATTGTTGCTCACCATGCGGTTTTCCTGAGAGGAATACCGATATGCAGTGGTCAGTGGGAGGATAGTAATACTCGATGAAAATCGGAGTAACACTGTTCAAGGCACGAAGTTCTTAATGGAACACAAATAGTTCATCTATGATGAATCTATACCATTAATCTTCGAATACACAAGAAACTAGTAGATCGGATAGAGTCAGAAAAAAACCTAGGGTATGGGTTTCTGATCTCGCCCCATGAAGATGTCAATCTTATGGAGGTGTACCATCCGACTACGCTTAGAGGAAGTGATACGAGGTATCGACTCCCTGTTATGGCAAAGTGCCATTAATCCGAAATGGATTCCATGTATAACAACTGTTTTGGATACTAGTTGTTGTACCACAAGACATTGTGCCTATTGGTACATTAAACGTCTTCAAGGAAGAGATACATGAGAGGCAACATACCAACGTACAAAGCTAGGCTTTTGACGGAAAGGTGTCGTTATCAACATTGTGTTAATAACGGTTCGACCTTTTACCTGTTGCCATGGTAAATCCATTTTAAAAATGCTTGAAGATAACTGTATATTTCATTTATGAAATGTGTCAGTTATAAATCAAAATCGCTTTCCTGAAAAGGAAACCTTTTGGAGAATGTTTATAACATTCTGACGATTTTGTATAACCGACAAACAAGGTTTGCGGGTTATTCGATCCATATTTGGATCAATACAAGCATAGGGTTCTTGGAACTGTCGTTTTGAAATAATCATAATGGTTTATGATTTTGACTCAAAACGGAAATAATTCTTGTGTATATAAGGAGGTTAGTGGGAGAGCGCACTAACAGTGAAATTCCCATAATACAATGGTGAAAGCTTGGCTTTCATAGATATTCTTTCAATAAAAATTCTCCGTAGAATTCTGGGGAGTAACAACCTTTATTCAAGGAATAAAGATCTACTGGGATAGATTTGGAGTTTGTTAACACTCTCTGGGAAATTGTACATTTAAAATGTACTTGATAGGGTGTCTCATACGCTTCGAGCATATGGAGTCACGATCAGGTTAATCCACGTGATAGTCACTGGATTAAAGATTAAGAACATCTATTAGTATCTTAGAGAACTAAAGATGCTGTCTTAAAATATGGAGAAGGAGAACTTGAAGTGACTGGGATCACCGCTGCAAGTTTCCAAACTATTAAATACTACGGTACTATAAAGTTTGAATTGCGGGACAGTGAGCTGGAAATATTCCAAGCAAGATAACTGTTGCCGAATAAACAACAAAAACGGATACGGATTATTGCTGCAGCTGAGGCAGCAAAAGAAGCCATTTGGATCGAACCTAAATCTAATTAGATTAGATATAGTTATGTTAGCAGCTGAACTAGGCGTCAGCACAAGCTAAGGAATTAAAGGTCTCATCGACGATCCAGATATATACTTCTATATCATCTGATTCGTTCGGATCATACATCGTGGCGATGTGATGATCGTGTAAATCGTGTCAGACGATATTCAAACAAATCCGCTGACGAAAACCTTTCCTCAGCAATTTGAGCGAACCTTACATAGTTCAAGTGTTGGAACACTTGAGTGACTCGCTACGTGCCAAGTGGGAGATTGTTGGATAATATGACCCATAGCGTCACTATTTGCACAGAACATTGTGTTGTTGTAGCAAATTAACTATGTAATAAGGAAATTACACTCTCATCATTTGTGATTAGATCACCGTAGATATATAAATGAAGAGAGGTCCCTATGATTAGTTCCTGGATTGAGATGATATGAGACAGTATCAGTCCACGAAGGATTAATCATTAAATATCCCTAGCCGTAGTATTATCGAGACTGGACATCGATAATGCGGAATAGGCTAGTATTGCACTTGTGCGCGTTGTGAGGGCACAACGGCATAGTTCTCATATATATAAGTGTTGGAGACTTATGCAAGTGCGATAGGAGATCGTGTTTCACCGATGGTACGGGAAACAGCTTCGCTATGGATAGACCCCTCGGAATCCCATTGGTATTATGACTATGTGTCTATGGGAGGCCGAAGTCAAGGTAGGTGTGTATAGTCTTAACCTGAGACTTGCATCGCTAATACTTACGATAATCGATAAACTTTGGTTTTGGTGGTTGGGGACCCTGACCAGGTTCTGTGTTTACACTTCTGGGTTTATCAGAGAGTCGTAGAGTATTGGGTGTGATGTCGAGACGGAAGTATCACTCCAGTCATATTGGAGATGATGTCACGCAGGATA
The DNA here is from genome assembly GCA_019454045.1 of Zanthoxylum bungeanum. Classification (NCBI taxonomy): domain Eukaryota; kingdom Viridiplantae; phylum Streptophyta; class Magnoliopsida; order Sapindales; family Rutaceae; genus Zanthoxylum; species Zanthoxylum bungeanum. The sequence goes on from SKCR01040758.1 coordinate 121,573, forward strand.
CGGTATTAGTGCTCTTAAGTGATGCGCATCCAATCGTGATATTATAACCAGGTCATGAATATCCGATTATAGAGACTAGTTACCAGACATCCGATATGTGTTTCGGACGGGGTAGACACTTATCCAGCCCCAGCCCTAACACGTGACTATCCGATACTGGGCCGATATGCACAATACGATGTATACTACGCTTGATATAGATCTAAATATTCTTAAAAGGATATGTCCGGAGAATTGGGTAGACTTGGTGCTTTGCTAGGAGTTGACCTTGTCTCGTAAATCGGTAGAACGTAGTACATGGTACGTACGTGATTCGGTTACACCGACGACCGTATTTATAGCCACTTATCCGGAGATCTCATGGGTCGCTTCCCGATAATCCACCGATGACGCACAACTCGCACTCTTGAATAATCTGGGATTATATAGAAGAGAGAGAAAATTAATCTAGGATTAATTACGGAGATATTTTATCTAGGATAAAATATCGTCGAGAGAGAGATAATGATTAATTTGGAATTAATCGATGAATTAATATATTCGATATATTAAACGCAATTAGATTTCGACGCGGAATTAAAATTAGATTTTAATTCGGGCGAACGAATTAATTTAGAATTAATTCGTTAGCGACGTGAATAGTGAATTCGCTAGGCGTAATCATTTAATTACGACGCGACGTAAATTCGTTAATTTGGAATTAACGAACCCGAGCCCGAGTGTGATTGCGAGCGCATTCGTATTTCGAATTCGAGTGCGGCAACGCAAGTCACATCAAGCGTCAAATCAAACGTCAAGTCATTCATCACATCAAGCGTCAAATCAAGCGTCACTTTGAGTGATGTGACATTTGATTGATTGATGTGAGTGATTGATTGATTGATGACACACATCAAATCACTTTAATAAAGTGACTATGAAGTTGATGGGTGTGGTTGGAATAGTGTTTGGAGGGAAAACTTTTTACTTTTGATTTTATTAAATCATTTAAGTAATTGGCTTTATATATTTTTTTTGAAAAATATATAAACCCTTTTGGAAAGGTTTTGACCATTCCATTCCATCTTACACATTTCTTTCTCTCTCAAAATTCTCTCTTCTCCTCACGCCATTTTCAACAAATCTTGGACTGTTTTTGAAGCTTAATGCCGTGAGCCATAGGGAAGCAAGGGTGGATTTTCATGGTGAAAATTCATGTGCTAGCACACATACGAGTCTTGCGAAGGTGGTAGAGAGGTTCACCCATGAGCCGGGATCCGTCGGACGAAGCTTGGAGCTCCATTTTCACAGCTCAAAACCGAAATTTGAAGAGAGTGGACTGCTGCAGTGGGCGCCTAAGGCAGTGAAGTTTTTGGCTTCGATTCGTCTTCAAATCGACTCAACCGATCGATGTGAGTATTCGCTACCTCCGTTGATGTGTTCACTCATTATTTCATGCTTAGATTTGATCTTGAGACCTAATAGAAACTCAACATCCCAGATTACTTAAAGTGCGAGTCATACGTCATCAGTGAATCTTCGGGAAGCGACCCATGAGATCCCTGGATATGTTGGTAGTAAATCGGGTTATCGGACTATCCGAATACATACGTACCAAGTACTACGTTTTACCGATTTATAAGACAAGGTTGGCTTCTAGCAAAGCACCATGCCTACCCAATTCTCCAGAAATATCCTTACAGGAATATAATGATCTATATCAGGCGTAGTATACGTAGTATTGCGTATTTCGATCCAGTATCAGATGATCACATGCAAGGCCTGGGGCTGGTTCAGTGTCTGTCCCATACGAAGCATATATCGGATAACGAGAAACTAGTCTCTTTATTATCGGATAATGATGACCAAGTCATATTATCATGATGGTTGTAACCCTTTAGAGAACTAGTTCTGTATCCCTGCGCGATCATCATCTCCATATGACTGGAGTGATACTTCCGTCTTGATATCACACCCAACACACTACGATTCTCGATATACCCAGAAGAGGCGTACACAGAAACCGGTTAAAGCCCTGGACGACCAAAACCAAAGTATATTGATTGTCGCAAGTATTAGCGGTGTAAGTCTCAGGTTAAGACCAAATACACCTACCCTGATTTCGGACTTTCATAGACACATAGTCATACTACCAATGGAATTCCGATGGGGTCTATCCAGAGCGAAGCTGTTTTCCGTACCATCGGTAAAACACAACCTCCTATTACACTTGCATGAGTATCCTATACCCAAATATATGAGAACTATGTCGTTATGCCCTCATAACGCGCACAAGTGTAATACTAGTCTTCTACGCATTCATCGATATCCAACCTCGATAATACTCTGACTATGGATATTTAATGATTTATCCTTCGTGGACTGATACTGTCTCATATCATTCTCAATCCAGGAACAAATCATAAGGACCTTCTATCATTTATACATCTTGGTGATCTAATCACAAATGATAAGAGAGCAATCTCTTTTGTCACATAGTTAATTTGTACAACAACACCATGATCTGTACAAATAGTGACGCTATGGGTCATAACTGTCCAAAAATCTCCCACTTGGCCTATAGCCAGTCCCTCGAGTGTCTAACACCCGAACTATGTACGGTTGGCTCAAATTACTGAGAAAGTGCATTCGTCAGCGGATTTTCTTGATTATCATCTGACACGATTTATTCGATCATCACATCGCCACGATGTATGATCCGAACGAATCAGATGAATAGATGAAGTATATATCTGGATCGTTGATGAGACCATTAATTCTTTAGCCTGTGTTGACGCCTAGCTCAACTACTAACAGAACTATATCTAATCTAATTAGATTTATTATCGACCCAAATGGCTTCTATTGCTGTCTTAGCTGCAGCAATAACCCGCATTTGTTGTTTATACGGTAACAGTATCTTGCATGGAAGATTTCCCGCTCACTGTACCGTTATTCAAACTGTATAGTACCGTTTGCGACTTATAGTCATTTTTATCGGTTAGGAAACTTGCAGCAGTGATCTCAGTCACTTCAAGTTCTCCTTCTCCATAGTATAAGACAGCATCTTTAGTTCTCTAAGATACTAAGTATGATGTTTACATCAATCCAGTGACTATCACATGGATTGCCCTGTTTTGTGAATTCATATGCTCAAAGCGTATGAGACACCTGGTCACGTATGTTTTTCAATGTACGAGTTCTCGGAGATTGTCAACAACTTTAAATCTATCCCAGTAGATCTTTATTCCTAGAATAAAGGTTGTTTCTCCCAAGAATTCTATGGAGAATTTTCTCGAAAGCCAAGCTTTCACCGATTGTTATTATGGGAATATCATTTTCAAGAAATGATATATTATCATTATTTGTAGGACAACCACTGTCAGTGCGCTCCCACTAACCTCCTTATATACACAAGTATCATTTTCGTTTTGAATTAAATCATAAACTATTATGATTACATCAAAGCGATAGTTCCAAGAACTCAATGTTTGCTTCAATCCAAACTTGGATCGAATAATCTGCAAACCTTGTTTGCTGGTTTTGGTACGACAAAATCGCCAAGATGTTTTAAACATCCTCCAAAATGTTTCCGTTTAAGGAAAGCGATTTTCCCGTTCAGCTGCCATATTTCATAAATGAAACATGCAGCATCAGCAAGCATTATCAAAATGGATTTACCGTGGCAACAGGTAAAAGGTTTCATCGTAATCAATCACAATGTTGATAACGATATCTTTCAGCTACAAGCCTAGCTTAGTACGTTGGTATGTTGCCTTCCATGTATGCCTTCCTTGAAGACTTATATAGTACCAATAGGCACAATACCTTGCGGTACATCAACTAGTATTCTAAACATAGTTGATATACATGGAATCCATTTCGGATTCTATGGCACTTTACCATAATAGGGAGTCGATACCTTGTATCACTTCCTCATACGTAGTCAGTTGGTATTTCTCAATAAGATAGACATCTTTATGGGGTGAGATCAGAAACTCATACCCCATGTTGTTTTCTGACTCTCTCCGACCTACGCGGTTCTTGTGTATTCGAAGATTATTGGTATAGTTTCATCCTTGATGAACTATTTATGTTCCATTAAAGAATCGGTGCCTAGAATAGTATTACTCTGATTTTCATCGAGTTTTACTATCCTCACACTTACCACTGCATATCGGTATTCCTCTTAGGAAAACCACATGGCGAGCAACAATCTAATTGTTCTCTTGTGAGTTGTATAAATACTATACTTTGGTATCCCTCGGATTACCCACAATTGGCACTTATCCAATTTGGGTTTCAGTTTGGTATCATCCAAACATATGCCCATCATACCCAAATTTTCAGGAATGTGAAACCCGATTTCTTTCATATTCATATCTAATATGAAGTTAGTCAAACAGATTATTATGGAACCTTATTCAAAATAAGTATTGCACTGTTAATGCTTATCCTTTGAAGGAAATGGTAGCTCAGAGCGACTCATGATTAACCTTATCATGTCTAACAAAATTTGGTTTCTCCGTTCGGACACACCGTCAAATTGACGTGTTCCGGGAGGAGTCCTCATTTGAAAGAATACTATACTCTTTCAAGTATAAGAGAAACTTATTGCTTAAGTATTTTCCATCTCGGTCTTACCGTGACGGCATAATACTATAGCCGATTTGTTTGTCTATTTCGTATCGAAACTTTAAAAGTTTCTGATTCGTGTTTCAAAAGAAACACATAACCATATTTGTTAAGGTCTCATCATCATACACCCTTAAACATGAATTCTAAACACATAATAAAACGCGTATAATAAAATAATAATGATATGCGGATGGATACTTCACACATTGATCCTAGATCAAATCTCTCACTTTCTCTCTCCTGCTAGCACATGTATTACTTCTACCTGTTACACTACACTTCTAAAGAAACCTCATTTATATTGAGGGGAATAGGTGAGAAGAGAATACAAAGAATAAGGAGGTAATAAGGCTGCACACGCAGGTCCAATTAATAAATTCCGAATTTATTACAATAATTTCTAAAATTACCCCACCGATCTAATATCCATCCGATATACATTATTCATACATCGCAACCATGTATTCACACAAGCATGTTATAAATCAATCTAATCAAATTAATTAATCTGATAATTAATGACCATCCAATGTTCAAACAACGATTTGATTTTGTGCGAGTCAAACTCGTTTTGCGAATAAGTACTCAAAGTACGAATTCTCGAATTAAATTAAACTACATAATTAAATCCAATTCAATTGTATTTAATACTAATTCACTATTTAATTCCAAATTAAACATTTACACTTTATATTGAACCTTTGTGACTTAGATTCCAAATCTAATCGTTACGGATCTCAAAGCCCGATTAACATCCAATGTCGTTCAATTAACGTCCAATGGGCTTTCAATTAATTTCTTAAGGCGTGGGCTTCGGCAACCAAAGCCCAATCAAGAATTACCCCATAAGCCTAGAAATCAATTTCGGCCCATTATGCCCAATTAAACTTTAAAGGTCCATTAGTCGCATTTGGACTTAACGGAAGTGATTTTGGGCCCAATTGGATCCAACCAATTTAGCCTAAACCTAACTTAGTACAACCAAGCCCAATTACAACATTCAAGCCCAATTTCTAAAATTGGCCCAACATAATTAAATTTCAAAATCCAATTTCACAATTTAATTACATAAAGTGTATGGCATAACTAATTACCCAAGTCAATATTTTCAAAACACCAAATTAGCCTAATTAATCATGCTTATCATCATTATCACATGTCCAACACATTTTGACAAAAATCAAACCCAATATATGCTTATCAAGTCTCGGCCAATGGAGGGGATTTTATGTCCAATTCGAATTCAATCCAATTAAATCCAATTAAACATTAAATCAACATTCCCATTTGATTTCCAACACATCTAATGATCAAAAAATCAAAATTCCAAGACATAATAGGGTCCTAAACTCTCGGTCAAGCTAAGATTTTGGGGAAATTTATTCCAAATAATTTTTCATCAAATTGATCCAATCAATCCTCAATTAAACATGTTTTAAGCATACTCAAACATCCAATTTAATCAAATCATGCTCAAACATTTTTTACCCAAATTTTAACCCTAAGTTATATTTCATGCTTTTACTCTGCTCTGATACCACTGCTGCAGTTCTACGGTCCCGAGGATCGAATAATAAGCATAAAACATAAGTGAATACATCAAAGAAAGTTGCGGAATACTTACATCGAGCGGTTGAGCGATGCGATGGACAACAAAAAATTCATTTTCTGCCCTCTAAGGCTCACGGCAGTGAGCAGTCCACTATCCTCCATTTTCAATTTTTGGATCATCTTCCAAGCTCCAAGCTTTGTCATGGTGATTCCAAGCTCATGAGTGGACTTCCCTATCACCTTCGTATGTCCCTTTGAGTGCTAGCTCTCTTGATTTTTGCCACAAAAATCATTCTAATCCTTCCATTGAACTCACGATTTTGGGCAGTGGAAGAAGAAGAAAAAGAGCCCCATGGGCGTGAGAGAGAAGAGAGGAATGAGAGAGAGAGAGAGTTGGAAATGTGTATAAATTTAATTGTTTTCCAAAAACAATCAAACATATACCAAAAACATTTAATATATTAAATGTCAATCAAGCTTTCAAAAGTTTTTTCAACAACTCTCATCAAGTCACATTTTCAATCAATCAAGTTGTCAAGTCACATAACTTAAAGTGACAAGTGATTTGACGCTTAAGGACTAGCGATTTGACGCTTGATGCGACTAATGATTTGACGCTTGATTTGACTTGCGTGTCGCACTCGAATTCAAAATGCGAATACGCTTGCAAATAATATCGGGCTCGGGTTCGTTAATTCCAAATTAACGAATTTTCCGTTGTGTCATAATTAAATCTAATTTAATTAAATAATCATGCCAAGCATAATTACTTTTCACGTCGCTAACGAATTAATTCTAAATTAACTCGTTCGCCCGAATTAAAATCTAATTTTAATTCCGTGTCGAAATCCAATTTCAATTAATATATCGAATATATTAATTTACCGATTGATTTCAAATTAATCATTCTCTCTCTTTAAGTGATATTTTATCCCAGATAAAATATCTCAGTAATTAATCCTAGATTAATTTTCTCTCTCATCTAATTAATCCCAGATTAATTAAAGTGCGAGTCATACATCATCAGTGAATCTTCGGGAAGTGACCTATGAGATCCCCAGATATGTTGGCAGTAAATCGGGTTATCGGACTATCTGAATACGTACGTACCAAGTACTACGTTTTACCGATTTACAAGACAAGGTTGGCTTCTAGCAAAGCGTCATGCCTACCCAATTCTCCCGAAATATCCTTACAGGAATATAGTGATCTATATCAGGCGTAGTATACGTAGTATTGCGTATTTCGATCCAATATCGGATGATCACATGCAAGGCCTGGGGCTGGTACAGTGTCTGCCCCGTACGAAGCATATATCGGATAACGAGTAACTAGTCTCTTTATTATCGGATAATCATGACCAAGTCATACCCTTTAGAGAACTAGTTCTGTATCTCTGCGCGATCATCATCTCCATATGACTGGAGTGATACTTCCGTCTTGACATCACACCCAACACACTACGATTCTCGATATACCCAGAAGCCCTGGACGACCAAAACTAAAGTATATTGATTGTCGCAAGTATTAGCGGTGCAAGTCTCAGGTTAAGACCAAATACACCTACCCTAATTTCGGACTTCTATAGACACATAGTCATACTACCAATGGAATTCCGAGGGGGTCTATCCAGAGCGAAGCTGTTTTCCATACCATTGGTAAAACATAACCTCCTATTACACTTGCATGAGTATCCTATACCCAAATATATGAGAACTATGTCGTTATGCCCTCATAACGCGCACAAGTGTAATACTAGTCTTTTACGCATTCATCGATATCCAATCTCGATAATACTCTGACTAGGGATATTTAATTATTTATCCTTCGTGGACTGATACTGTCTCATATCATTCTCAATCCATGAACAAATCATAAGGACCTCCTATCATTTATACATCTTGGTGATCTAATCACAAATGATAAGAGAGCAATCTCCTTTGTCACATAGTTAATTTGTACAACAACACCATGATCTGTACAAATAGTGACGCTATGGGTCATAACTGTCCAACACCTAGTTTTTCAATTTTGTTGTTGTTCTTTTATTTGATATTTAATCAAAAGGAGTTCAACTAAAATTCCAATTTTTTGCCAAAAAATAACTCACGATTTGTTTGCTATTAAATATCTCTTGGAACTACTTTTGATATGGAATTCTTATCCCATCAATTTTTGATAAGTCAAAAATATACATATGCACACAACTCACGCTTTTTGCTTTCTTTTGATTTATCAAAAATATGTTAAGTAAATCAATTGAGGATTTTATTAATTTTGATTTTTAAAAAATCAAAATAAAATTCTTTAATATTTATCTCATAATTTATTAAAGATAATTTATTAAAAATAATTTTCAAATTTCAACTTTTGAAATATTATCTCATTAAATTAAAATTTAATTAATCAAATTAATTAAATATTAATTTCATAAATAATAAATAGATACATTATCTATTAATAAATATATTAAGACAACATTTGTCATAATTTCTAAACAGAGCTATATGAAATAATTAGAGTGTAAAATAATTCATAATTATTTTAAAAATATTCCAACTATTTTTTTCACAATTATTATCGTTCGAACAGTGATACAAGATGAAGAGGGGACCGATGGACCTATAATTCTAAGCTCCAATAATGCCGTCGATTAATTATAAACTCTTTTATTAATCAAACGAAATTATTAATTCTGGAGTAACTCCACTAAATACCCAGAATTGCACTCTCAGAATTATAGAATTTATTACTCAAAGTATTCGTCCATTGATGTAGTCATTACATATGCAATGATCCTCCATAATAGATTCGTAAAAGGAGCTAGGTATAAAAATTTCGTTAACCTCTCCAATTACATCTTTATCATTGACTTCCATTAGTTCTCAAGTGAACAATTAATTCACAACTTTTATGAATTTGCGCGCTAATCGTTCTGGTCCTAAACTAACAAATAAGGGAATTTTATGAACGAATTTCATTGTATCAGGTTAGCATTCTCAGCTATTCATTCAACTCATTCCCAAAATACAAGGTTTACAAAATGTAATAATTACAAAGTCATACTGAGTAAATTAAAGAATAAATTAATATGATATAGGAGTCTGTTAAATACAATGAATTAAGATTATCACATAGATGATCATCATTATGATAAAATTGATGTTCTTTATTTAACGAAAATTATTAGAATCTTTTCAATTTTATCTGATTATGTCTAATATAATCTTATTATATAAAATACACTCATTTTTATGTCTTTACATAATATAGTCCGGATTGTATTATATCATTCATAATGGAATGAACAGTATTATGACTTTGGATTTGAAGATTCTCAACTTCAAATCATAGTCATGTACAAATTTTGATTATTACTCTTTAAATTTTATCCATGCATATATATGTAACATTTTACATATACATATATGTTTAATTTAAAACTACATAAATAATCATGGAAATTTCATGAATTTTATAAAGTAAATCAAAATACATACATGGAATAAAATTAAATCATTAATTTATTAATCATTCATGTTTCGAACATATTTACTTGTCAGGCATAAAATCCCAACAGTGCGTGCTCATTTTTTTTCCTTTTGTTTCGGGATCCATATTTTAATGGCTGCATTTGCTTGGTAACGATGATGCAGGTAAGTAATGTTGTCGATAGCTTGTAGTATTAAGAAAATTGACAAAGAGGGGAAACTAATATTGTTAAAGTAAAAGGAGTTATTATGGGACACAACAAATCAATTGATTTGAGAAAAATTGGAGGGAAATTAAAGCTTTGGAATTTGGAGGGAAACCAAAAGATTTGGTTATGATGAATAAATAAATATATTTATTATATATAAGTCTATGATAGCACTTGGGGAGTGTGACGGTGCGAGTGCATATAATAATATACTTATAATATTTTTTGAATTTATGGATAATAATATGAATTATAATAAATTTGAATTTATTAAACAGTTTTACAGTTGCCTTAGATTTTAAAATTTTCATACATAACTTTTTAGTTGATCAATTTCCCTATTCTCTTTGTAAACTAATTTCAGAAATTCTATATAGAATTTTAAGAAATTTGGTGTTTTTAGAATTCTAGATTTTGTTGTATCCTAAAAATACATTATCTTAACCTTGCAGTAAAATAATGGAGACAATTAATACCTTAAAGATAATGTTCTACTGGTTTACACACACAATGCTCGTAAGAGACTCATTACCTATTTTAGAATAGGTATGAGATGAATTCCGTCTGATCGGATTCCTAACCAGCTCGACTAATATACCTCGAAAATATCAACCACTCAAACCTATATTCATGTATACATATCACGACACACCAAACTCATCGCACGACTTCTCATACACAAGCACATCTATAACAAATAGTCTAAAACGTCATTCAAGCATTCACATACATACACATGTTTGAAATATACGATATACGTATTACGTCGAATTCAAGTATCATAGCCTTTATCAATCTTCATGTTTTAACATCATGTGTATATATGAATACATGTTCTTATATTTATATCTTTCCATGTTTATTTATATACATGAGTTCATATCGATACAGGTTCATACTCTTACATCCATACATACATAAACATAGCATTACGAGCCCATGAAGTTACTTGCATCAATATATACATATAGCCATTTAACTCATCAATATTTTCAAAATGCATGTCATAACATTATCCTTGAACGTTCCACTTCAAGACACATCAATACATACATCCTGATATTATGATCATCAAACTACTCACTTCATATCATAGCAAAAATGAAAATCCATATCTGTGATGGTCGACTAACTCAACTATACACTATCTTGAAATCCTTTCTCAAATTGATCTTGTAACTATCCTAAACCTTTCAATCGTCTCCACACATGCATATATATTTAAAAATTTACGAAACGAACAATTCGAGAACTCATCGCATTGGTTACTTACCTGACTACGCAAGCACTCCCGAGCCTAATCACATATGTCAAAACAAATGGCTAAATACCGTCAGAAACACGACTTACGGAGTTCTGACTAAACTACGATAAAATTTCAGATCTTTCCGGAATAGCCAAATCAAGTCAGATTTCAACACTTTTAGTTTTAGTAATCTTAAAACACCATTATAAAATAACCCAAGTCATCAGTTAACTTAAATTCTCGGTTTACGTGTTTTTGGAAAATCTTCCGAAAAAATTTCCTCAAACACTACGGAAGGGTCCCGAACCCTTCGAACCTACCTGGATTTTTCTAAACACTATCTCATCATCACATATGACTCATATCCATCATCACGATCAAAAACATATTAATACACGGAAAACCCATTTTTACCAAAACTTGCATAATCTATCGGATCAATTCAATTCATTTCGTTTCACTCGAATTCTACCGAATGCTCATATTCAATATTTAATACTCAAAGAATTCATTTTATATTATTACGCTACTCTACGAAGCTACTGGATACATCCGAATACTTAGCGGAAAACTTGAAATTTTCGAATTTATAACAGGAGGTCTAACCAAAATATCGAGGGCATATACGGACTCCAAATGATCCCATGAATGCGCTGGAATCGACAAAATTTCGATCGGAGCTACCGTTCACCATATATTACTATTCATCTGAATCTTCCTCTCTTGTTTCACGTGAAACCGAGTACGAATTGAAAAAATCATCATTGCCATCTTGTAGTACTCCTCGAGAGCTTCGATTTGACTGGTGATTCGGGCTGTGAAATTGAGCGACGGGCCGGGATCGAGAGACCTATATACGTGTGAATCTCTCATTCCTGTCGCCGTTGCCGGTGTCTTGGGGGTTGACGCCGGCCACCACAAAGTGTATGAGAGCGTGATGGGGTCGTGTGAGAAGTTTGTAATTATTTTGCCATTTTCGCAATATGCAGGAATTATGAGGTATTTATGGAAGAATTTCTGAAAATTATATCAGACCCCTGAAAATAATATTCGGACTCCCAAAAATTACAATTAGGTCCATGCCACAGAATATTCTCGAAAATTCATAATTTTGAAGACCTTCTAATACAAATATCGAAAGGTATTTAACACGAAAGTTGTTCGTCTCGAAAAATCGAGTCTGATGATTCAAGAATCAGCGCAATTGTAGTTCGTTTGCTATCTTTATAGCCGAAATAGGAAATTTTTACGCTTATAACAATAAAATCAGAATCGCTAACCGGTTCTCAGAACCACGCGTTTTACAACGCGATGAATTCACTTAAAAAATTTATGATATATTTTCCAACCCGTATACTCTTATTTTTTATTACCATCCCATTCGAAATCCT